>CM049594.1:13490347-13727037 GCA_026979955.1 Megalurothrips usitatus
GTGCCAACCGAGCAGGGCGATGCAGGGCACGGCAAAGGCCTGTGGAGCTTGCGGGGTGGGACCAGGTGTGGCCGTGGTGGGCCTCCAAGATACTAATGCACTGCCACAAAGGCAGCATACACGCCCCCCCCCCCCCCCCCCCTCTCCCTAACCCAACCTCTCCCTTCCCACCTCAATTCTTTCATTTAAGCAAGACTGAATGATGTGCATTACTCCCGCTACACGAAACTGCACAGAATTCTTAGCTACTGTAACTGTTTGGGAAATGTATGTCAACATAAAAGACATTCATGTTAATTAAGCACATAACCGGTTAATGCTTAATTAAGACAACTTACATGATGGCAGCTTAAGTGGTCTGCTGTGGGTAGAACCATACAAATTGGAAACACTGGCCATAGAGCATTTTAAAAAAAGAGAGATACTGTGAAGAAACTAACCAACTAAGTGAGCTGCATCCCTTAAGTGTCAAAATGGTTTCAGCACAAATTGAATGCCCTTTGGCATGTGAACTATTGCCGAAAAATCACAAACTCGCACCAACGACACTTATTTGACAGCACTTTTTGAGCAAAATAACAATTCGTTTAGGATCAAAACGTGATTTCAATAAGATTCAACATAAACAAGAACACATTAAGACAACCTCAGTGCCGACTGTTAAAGCCGATGCTTAATGTGCTTAACCTTCGTAACCACCCAGGAACGATGCAGCAAAACGGAAGTATGGTTCGTAGAATGATTGGGGAAATCAAATCAAACTTTAAACTCCGGAAAATGCGAAGTAAACTCCGCGATAAATAAGGATTACAGGGACACGGACTTAAGTCATTTAGGCCCTTGGTATAAACATCACGGATGAAGTATCTACCTAAGTTCTCACCTTGATTTGTAGGCTAGCACGAACCGGAGGGAGGATCTCATCAAATCAAACGTATGTATCAGTCCAACTGGGCAAAAACAGTTATAAACACACAAAAATAGAGGGTGAATAAGTTACATAGGGGTGGCCATTTTGAAACATGACAAATCGCGGCCACGGACACGAAATTGGGGGAATCTCAGCCGTCTGGTCATCCATGGTCCTTGAAATTCTGCTTTATTTAAGTGCTTTCTCCAAGTTTTTGTGATAATGGCACTGGATAAGAATATAAAAAGTCGTTTCCTTTGTACCGTGATCGCGACCAGTTAGATAAAGAGCTTTGGGAATAAATTCTCGCAAGCATTGCGTACAGTCACGCACCATCCCACCCTCGCTTACCCTAGGCCTGCGCCATCCTGTGTCCGCCCATCCCGTTGTACATCAGGCTTCCAAGATCGTAGTGTTTTGCTCTGTTGTACGATTTCGTGGTGCCACATTGACTTGAAGTAATCGTCTAATTGTTCGTTATTCCGTCGACCTGCCTCGTTAGCCATCGCGTCTGCCCTTTCATGACAGTCGCGTGGGCACTTCAAGTATGTACAAAAAACTTTTATCGGTTGAGACTCTCCTCTTGCATTAGTGTAATTAGTGAGGTACATGTCATAAGGTTTATTACTCTCTATCCCATTTCGCTTACAAATAGAGGAATTGTTTTGTCGTAAAGAACAGATCCTCATCACCTCTTCATCGTTTTTGATATGTCAGGCTTTGGGCCAATTGTTTGTTCTGACACTGTGGTTATGTCTTCACGGGCTCTAAGATGTCAATATTTTGTCAAGATCTTTCTTTTATAGTTTTCTGGTCAGGATGTCGAATTTTGCTATTTGTCACTAGTTAATTGAGTATCCAATCATATTTGGTAATAATCACTGTTTCATTAATTTATTTCAACTCTCATAACAAAATTTTAGACACATTTGCGAGCAATGTTTGTTGCTACAATTTCATGTGTCATCAATTCAAATGGTTAGTAATTAGAACAGATGTCATCTTAAGTAAGTAGTGACACCCTTGCAGTATAGGGTTTTCATTCCTGTAATTTCAGATCAGAAACGTTTTATAGAGGCTTACGAGTAAAAAATGGAAAACATCCTAATCTGATTTACAATATTGTTTACTCTACAAACAAGATCTCTCACTTCTCTGCTTATGGTAGTATGTTTGTTATATGCCAAGACTTAAATTAAAAGTTCTGCTTGTTTAACTGCTGCTGGATTTAGTTTCATGAATCTAAACACGAAAATGATATACAATAAATATAGGATCAGCAGGCATATCTCAAATTTATCATCATGAGACTAAATCCACCTTTTTATAGCCTTGACAACACTATTAGTTTATTTTTTGAGAATCCTAACAGTGTCAAATTTTATTATTTTATTCAATGTGGTCATAATAAACTTGGCAAAGCTTTGCTACAAGTTAGTAGCATGGAGGTAGAAAGGCAATTTCAATGTTTTACACCATCCAACTTGTCATGCTCAAACTAAAATTAGTTGTAGATATGATTTGATTGTCCTAATCAACAGAATGAACCAACTAAATGTGGATACATAGCTGCACAATATTTATAACACACACAAATTAAAATTGAATCGCGGCTTTCAAGTGTCAATGTAGTATTTATAACTCTCCATAATTATGAGCTTACTGTTATGTTTATTATTAAAAGTTTAATTGGATCCAGTCCATTTTAAGTCATCATTAGGAGCTGAGGCAGTTTTCAAAGAAAGGGATTGCTTCTTCATCGGGATTTAAATTTTTGTATGCACATTCACTAGAGCTTCAAGCACAAATGTGAAGACAGAAAATAAATGTTGTCTAGTGACTATAGTAGTTTTTCTTTTGTTCTTTCATATTTTTTTCTTTTTTTTTCCATTTTGACAATTGCAATAATACTCTTTTTTTTTTAAGGGGCTTAATTTTTACAGACAGTCCAGTCATAGTCCATTTCCATTGCAAGGCCTTTGTAGTTATTTTTCAAAAATTGTCAACTTTGAATTCTCTGATCTCCTTTGATGACATTTGCTCTCCATTGAAAATACCAGATAAATATTATCAGTTCCAATGCTCTAGTCTGGGTTTGCACTGGTGGCCTCGGTTGTTGTAGATGCTGTCTCGCTGGCTGTGGAGGGTTGTGATTCTTTGATATCCAGCCAAGGCATTCGCTTTTGTAGTTCAATCCTGCAACAATTGTAAATTAATTAAGTGCACTTGTATCGTGTCTGTCTTAGGAGAGCCATGAGTAATCGACGAGCCCTAGCCACCTGCTCAGCTGTCAACTGCAGTAATCGGTACAAGAAAGGATCAGGAATTATTTTTCACCCGTGAGTACCGTTCTTTTGCTGACACAGTATCTATTTGATTTTACCTTATATTTTTACATTTGGTGTTCAACTCTTTCCGTTCTTACAGATTTCCACTGAATATTGTTGAGCTCACTAAAAAATGGGTGATTGCCATGAGAAGAGCAAATTTCACTCCTAATAAATCACATCACCTGTGCTCTGAACATTTTGAAGACAGTTGTTATACATTGGCAGCGAATGGGCGAAGAGTTCTTAATGGTAGTGCAATTCCCACCAAATTTAACTTTCCGGTAAAAAGACCTATTCGGATAACATCAGCCAACAGCGGAGCTTCGGACAAGGGGTTGAATTCTGGTGCAGAGAAGCCTAATCAACCTGTCTTTGCTGCTTCTCCTATTGTTCTCTCGGGGCAACAGCAGCCCAGCCCTGTCAGAAGAGCATTCCTGAAGGATCACTGCTATTCCTTGCCAGGGCTTCAGAAACTGAAGAGAAAACTTGATGAAAGTGAAGGTGATTTAGGTAAACAACTGTCTCTTGCTGATGTGGAGCAGATTTACTCATTAACAGAACGTGTTGGAGTTGTGCCGCCATCTGCCCCTCGCAATGCATCTCCCAATTCAAATCCCATTCAAGAGCATATTGATGCATGTGTGATGAAAGCTGTCACTCCCTTAGAGCAGCAATTACAACACATGAAAGCCATTGTCAATGCACTCACTTCACAAATTACCAATACTAAGAAAGTTCAGCAAAGTAGCAGGGCGGGCAAGGAAACATTTGACTGGTATAGTTTAATGCCTGCCCAGCCTTCTGGAAGTTTGCCTCAGGATGAGCATGAAATACAGGTTTTGGCCACTCGTCTGGCAGTGAGCTTTTCTGAACTTCCTGCCGAGGCTGTCACTGAGCAATACCATATACATTATGTGTTGACCCAGTTTGCCATTTGGCCATCGCTACCACCTGCTCAACAGTTAGCAACATACAGAATGGCCCGTATGCTGTATACTGCAATCAAGAAGGGATGGCCCATTGCCATTCAAGAGGAACAAGATTCTGAAGAAGCTGCCATAGAGGAGTTTACTGTGCCAGTTCAAGTTTCTAGCGTGAAGCGTTCTAGCCCAAGAAGTATGTTAATGTCTCAAGGAAAATCAAGGCGATAAAAATATTTTCAGAAGTTCCCAAAGCATTGGGAATGGCTATGTCTCCTGTGATCCTAAGCAGTTTTTAGGAGATGCTCTGTGAATTAGTTCTGTGGTCATTCTCAAACTTGTAGTAGTGGAGGTATGCTCAACTCGACTGAGCCTTTTTTTCTTCTTTTGTTGTTTTTTTAATCTGAGCCAAACTTAGTTAAAACATTCAGTCTTACACTCAGTCATTTGCTATAAGGATTTGCTGTGTTGAAGAAAAAGAAAATAATATGTGAAATGCATGTACTGCACCAATTCCTGCAAATTTCCAAGCGGGTGTATTTACCATACTGTAGATATTGACTCTAAAGTGATGTTGTCCTTCTGCCACCAGGGAGAAGTCAGATTTTTTTCAACCTGTGGCTCTGACATGGACAGACTTAAATTCTTCCCAACACTGCCTTCATATTTGTCTCTTTTTTTCACCTTTGTTTTTTTGTTTTAAGGTTATAACTTTTTTGGTTTGGAACTAAATATTTGCCCAAAATCAAGAAACTATTTATTGATGGCTTTTATATTTTTTGATCTGCATTTGAAGAAAATGAGTGCTGTTCCTGTATCACAGCTCTCATTTTCTTCCACAGAATTTCCGTGTCTTGTCAGTGTCTCGATAGGTAGCTATTCTGAGGGACTATTGCCTTCTACTTAAAGTGGTTTTCAAGTAAGTTTTAGTCTCTTGAAAAGAATTTGTTATTTTTTTTCTAAATGGTGATTAAGATGGTACGCGTAGCTATAATTTGTGAGAGATTGTTCCTTTGTACTTTGAGTAATACACTATTGCATGTTGACCTTTTAGTTCCTGGCTTGAGAAGGTAGCAATTGTCCTTCTCCCCCTCAGCCTTATGTTTTGTTTTGTTTTTGTATGGATTCGTATACATTGGTATATGATTTGACGTGGTAATGCTACTACTATTCATCACTTTTTAACAATGGTTATACTTTTTGCCAGATGCGAAATGTGTCCTTAAACTGAGTCATTCTTGCAAGTGTGTTAAAACTAGAATTTTCAACACACCTTTTTCTTCTTTTTTTTTTTTGTTTGTTTTGTAATATAATCAGATGTATAAATAAGTGGTATGCTGTGCAACTTCATAGATATGAGGTTGCATTATATTTATGCTGTTCCAATTTTTATTACCAAAACAGCATCGTACATATAGTGTGTAAAGAGGTGAAGCTTGTCACAGGTTTAGCCCAGTATTACTGTTATAAAGTAAAATTTTAGTTTTGTATGAAGTATGTTTGTCTGATTTAAAACATTGTGTATAGTGGCCTTACTTAATGAATTTGAAGACAATTTTGAAACAACCATATAATTAAATTTGGTGTCTTCTATGAATTTTACAAGAGAAATTTGCTGTGCTGTGCAACTGCATGTCTGAATTGAATGCTTCTTTATTACATACTTTCTTTGTTGGCAGAAATCATAGAATAGACTGATTTCTATCAACAGAGAATATGTTGCAGATGCATTAGCAGCTTTATCGAATAATTTTACTTCAAAAAGTCTACATTACCTCGAACAGTTGTTTTCAGAGGACTGCTATGTGAGACAAAGTGTTTGTGATGTTAGTCATCTTATGTGATTCTAGTCTTAAAAAGTGTTTCACCAGGACAAATAGTTGATTGATTCTTAGTAAACATTATAAGCACAAATTATATTTGAGTTTACTCTGACAGTTGGCATATTTTGTGCCATCAATAGGCCACTTTAAAGTTGAGTTCGCAAATGTCGCAAAACTTCCATTTTGTACCACAAACTCTCGACTAACTTTTGTTTTTTCATTTTCCTGGCTACCTGGGACTAGAATTTATGTTCAATTCTCGTGTAGTTTGGAGGTGTTTGTGTGGTCGGTTTACGTAACTCAAAATGTGGTTTTTGAATTTGCCCAGGATTTGAGAAACTCCTTACACTGTCAAGTCGGCAGTTAGTTGTCAACCTTTTTTTGATTCAGGAAACACATCTTATCTCTGTATCTGTGATAACTTGCTCTTTCCTGAACAATATTCGAAGCTACACCAAGTACATACCAAATAACCTGCTATCTCAGGTGTTACGATGTATTTGGAAATAAACTCGATACCTACCCTGAACCATTTAGTATTTCTTTTCCCCCAAATACCGAATATCTGCAAGCCGTGGCACGTACCTGAACCGAGGGTGACTCAGGGCAAAGACGTAGGGGTCGATGCAGGCCACGAGTTTGCAAGTGCAGGCCGGGATCATAGTCACTCCGGGGGTAAGCAGTGCCCTGCAGTCGAACCACATCAGTCGTAGGGTGAGGATACGATACGGAGCCGTTTGCGTGTCGGCGTTGGGCCGCGCGCGCGCACGCACTGGCAGTCGGCTAGCTACGCACGACGCACGTGCTCTCCCTTAGTGCCATCTCGCCTGCCAGTGCGTGCACGCGCGCGACACTGCACGTGCACGGACCCCCGTGGCGCGTGCGGGTTGTACTGACTTATTTCCGAAGGCGCCGATCAGGGCGATGGCCGCGTACGGCGTCCAGGACAGAACGAAGAGGAAGCACAGGGAGATGGCCATCTTGGCGATGCGGATCTCAGTCGACTCCTGGTTCTTGTCCGCGTTCGAGCGCAGCGACTCCACGTTCATCTTCTTGGCCTGCAACACGTCCTCGGCGATGAGCTTTCGCAACGGAAATGAGGCACCGGTGGCTTTCGGCGCGTGCGAAAACCCTACGGCGGATTTGAGGGAGTCTTTTTAAAATGGAAATTCAAAGTAATTAAACATATGGCAAAAAATAAAAACAGAAGGAAATTGTCTCGTTGTGTCCACTGCACATCCTATCCCACCTGCGCCTTGAGGGCCTTCTCGTGGGCCACAACGTGGCTGACGATTTGCGAGTAGAAGTAGATGATGAGCGACATGGGGATGCAGTAGCAGACGACGAACATGACGGCCACGAACACGCGGATGTGGTCCGTGTCCGTGAGGTAGTCGAACGTGCACGACGTCAGGAAGCCCTCTGCGCGGCGAACATGCAAGGCGCAAAGCATCAAGTGTGCACTCCGGGGCCCCGGGCCGGGTAGGCAATCCTGCGGTGAGCCACGCAGCCGCGACCCGCGGACTGCCTACCCTCCCTTCGCAGGCGCTTCGCGGAGGGCGGAAGGAGGAGGCACGCGTTGGAGAGGCCCGGCCAGCTGTTCGCAAACCTCGGCCCGCGACAGGACTCCGAGCCAGACTCCTACCTGGGACGAAGCGGCCCCAGATCTCCAGGGCGGGGAACAGCACCCAGGGCGTGACGTACATCCAGATGAGGACCACGATCATGATGGCCTTCCCCCGGGTCATCTTGCTGCCGAACGGCTTGGCGATGGTCCTGTCCGGAGAGGCGGCGGGGTTTAGGCCACGGGTCTCAGTCGGGGGAGGGCCACTGGCGGGCGCGCCTACATGTATCGGTCGTAGGCGATGGCGGCGTTGGAGGCGGAGGCGCCGATCCCGGAGAACGAGCCCATCGTCGCGAAGATGAGGCAGCCCAGCGGCCCGCTGGCGAAGCCCAGGTTAAACGAGTTGTAGATGAAGATGGGCGTCTTGATCATCATCACGAAGTCGCACAGTGCTAAATTGACGACAAAGATATTGGACGGCGTCCTCAGGTTTTTCGCCCTGGAAGAAGAACAAAGGGCGCGGAATGTTTGTGAGTCTCTTCCAGGTCCGTCCTCCGCCGAGTCGACGAGTTCCTCGGAGTCGGACTCACGTGAGGAAGATGTAGATGACGATGCCGTTGCCGACGGTGGCGAAGAAGAAGAAGAAGCAGTAGAGGATGCCCAGGCCGTAGTTGACGAGCGGGTCGGGCTCGGGGTACACGAACCAGTGCGTCGGGATGTGCGGCTTGTTCACCTCCGGGACGTTCCAGCCCAGGAGGCGCGTCTCCGACGGGCCCGACACCCCGGAGACCCTGGGGAACGACATGTGGGAGAACGGGACAGGGCGGGCAGGCGGGCAGGCGGCCACCGCGAGGGGGCGCTTTGGCACCGGGGCGCCCGCCGAGGAGGAGGGCCCCGGGCCCGGGCCGCCGCCACTCACCTGGCCTCCGCCAAGGGCCCCCAGGCCGAGCCGTTGGCGCAGTCCGCACCCTCGGGGTACTCCATGGCCACTAGTCTACGAACTAAAGAGTCTGCTGCCCAGCGGGGACGCTCTTTTATAACCTCCGGCGGGCCGGGGGAGGGCCGGGGGGTGGAGGCCCCCGCGGCCCCTGCGATGGCAGCCCTGCCGGCTCTGATCCGTGATAATCCCGCGGCGGCACGGCTACCATACTGGTTCAATTTGATTATGATATATGCGACTGGGTCCGGTGAGGGGGGGGGGGGGGGGGCTCTGCACCGGCCGGACACCAGGCCACGAGGACACGGAAAGCCTCTTTGTAAAAAAAATGTCGCGGGAAGTGATATGTGAAATATTATGGCGGAAATGAGCGATCGATATGGGATATGGGGCGTGAATATTCAGGTGCCCACAGTGAGGCGTCCTCGGGGATCCCCTGCCTTCCCCTCCTTGGATTCAGGGTCGGATCAGGTATGCCGAGGGTAACTATCGGGGTTCTCGGACAGCTCCCCCGATCTGGGCATGTTTTACCTCCGCGGTACACGGTGGAGGACGGAGGGGTTGTGCCAAATGAACAAGCCGCCCCGTGTGACCACCGCGGTGACCGTGGCACTGTAACGACTCCTTGTGGTTTTATTTTGCCGCGGGGCGAGGGGTGCTGTAAGTGTCACGTGACATGTGTGTTGCTGCGTGCAAACTTGACCCCCCCCCCTCCCTGTCTCGTACTAATGCAAAGGGCCCCGCGCAGGGCCGCCTCACCTCTCCTCCCACACGGTCATGGCCACAGCCAAAAGCACAAAGTCTGGAATCCGTCCCATACACTCGGGGCCTCGAAAGGACACTCAACCACAAACGGAGGAAAATCAAAATAAAAAACATGTGAGCGGAATATCAGAGCTGGCTATCCTACCCTGCCGTCATTTTGGATTTACTCCACGCCACACTGCCCCTGCCGCGTAAGGTTTCCCGATACGATTCGTCGACCCCCGCCCCATCCCACCCTCACGGCCCCGTTATGACCTCCCCCCCCCCCCCCCCCCCCCCCCCCGGTCTGCAGGCGTGCGAGTCCGTGTTCTCCGGAGGGAGGTGTTACGTCGGCAGCGGCCACCAGCCACCACGGCCGCGACGGACTTGGTCCTCGCGGCGGCCTGCCGCTGTTCGCACTGGCTGCAGCAGCTCGCGTCTCCGACACACACACACACACACAGCTGACAAGACACGGCGCAGAAATCTAATCGACACGGCTGATACCAGCGCGCGGGTCGGCGCGTCCGAGTGGGTGTCGTGGGTGTGGAAGGAGAGGGAGGGGAGTGTTAGTTCTCCACCGCGGCTACACTCGATCCTGAACAAGGCCTCGAGGTGCCACGGGAACGCACCAGCCCCCCGCGCCGCTCTGAGGCGGGAGGAGCAGGTGGTGCAGTCGCGGGCGTCAGGGTCAGGTCGGGGCACAGAGCGGCACTTGGAGGAAGCCCCCACGACACCCCAGCCGCTGCCGCTGCCGCCGCCGCTACGATGTGCTGGACGCTGGACTTGGCCTCCTTTCACGCCTGCACTGCCCCCCCCCCCTCCCCCCCCCCTCCCACCTGTCCTTCCCGTTCCCGCCGCCACTTCAAGCTCGTTCATCGTTTTCCGTTTCCGCCGCCGCGGGCCGCGCTGCCAACACCGCGCCGCACAAAGTCTCACGCACGGCATCGCCTCTGGCGGTGTCGCACGGCGCCGTCCGGCGCTAAGGACGGCAAGGAGAGCCGGGCCGCGACATGTCGGAGACCCGGCTGCGAACAGTGCGCCACGCCGCGGCCGCCGCGGCCGGGGGCGGGACGGGGAGGGGCGGGGCGGGGGCGGGGGCGGCCGTCGTGTCACGGTGGCAGCGGCGCCGACCCGCAGCCAGCAAGCTCCACGTCTGCACCGCCACCGCCGCAGCCACCGCCACAGCAGCGCCACCGCGGCCACAGCCGCAGCTCACACAGTCCAGCCGGGCACGGGGCAAAGGCGTCCGCTAACCCTCCTTCCCACTCTCTCGGTCACTCCGTCTGTCACAGTGCGTGTCGTGTCTGCTACGTCGCCGGTTTAGATCGGTCCCCGACGGCAAGATGCAGAAACTCTTATTATTGGTTCTGCTGGTTCTACCGGCCGTTTTGTTCACCGTTAACGGAGGTAAGTGGGATTATGTTCGCGAGGGGAAAGTCGGTAGGGAAAATGCGATCGGCGCCGGCTGGGAGTTGTGGACGGCGGGGGCCTCACCAAAATACGTGGCACATGCAAACTTGTTTACATACGCTTTTACGGTGGATTTTTCCATTCCCATTTCCAAATCCGTCGCGACTAATCCTTTAATCGACCGCTCAGCAAGCGCAGCAACCCTTATCAGATATGTTGTCCTTCTCAAAAGAGTGCCAGATGTTGAACTCGATTTGCCTGCCACTTCCCTCTCAAGTTTGAAGATCATTTTGAGGAGGTTTGCGTTCTCCTGGGTGCACACATTTACCTTGATCGGTTTCTACCATACTGGTGCTCCCACGCGTCATGGTTCTCCTTGCAATCTGACCATTGTGGGTGCTGCTAAGATTTAGGTTAACTCTCTCAAACATATGACATGAAGCATAAGGATATTGTGAAGTTTATCTACTCTGAAAAGTTGCTCCATGATATTTTCTCATTACTTACCTAGAGATAATAAATCAATCTTCCAAATGCATTTTGAAAAGCTCGTATTCATTGGCAGGGTTTGATTTTGTGAACTTTTTGTTTTAGGTAACAAGCCCGTGGCTTTCGCCCAAGATGATGATGAAGAGCTTGTTGATGTTGAGGAGGCCGACACTGCGGTGAAGGATGAAGGTGCTGGAGAAGGAGATGACACTGGACCAAAACCATCGCCTGATGCTGAAACAATAATACTGTTTACGAATCCAATTGCGACCCCTGGAAATACCCTGGGTGAGTGTTATATTTTGATAATTATTTTATTAATTTGTTTGCTCCATTGATAAGCTTACAAGGCACACAGCTGGTCAATATTTTATGCACCGTGCTTTCTATACTCCCTAAATGACTTCTTGTTTAAAATGCAGAGCTCTACAGCTTTTTCTAGTTGAATTACTAATGAGGCACTTTTCATGCAATTTTCAGAACTTCCCGCTGGTAAAGTGGCTGAGTTCCTCGTTGGGTTCTCCAACAAGGGCAAGCAGGATATGGTCTTGGAGTTGCTTGATGCCTCTTTCCGATATGCCATGGACTACAACTTCTACATGCAGAACTTCTCCACCATTGCCTACCAGCAAACTGTCAAGCCGAACCATGAAGCCTCCATCATGTACTCATTCATTCCTGCTGAAACTTTCGCTGGACGTCCCTTCGGATTCACTGTCAACCTTCACTACAAAGATGCTGTACGAATTTTTGTTTCTTTTAAATTTGGAAAGATCCTTTACTGTCGTTCTTAATCATATTATTTAATTTTTTTGATTTTGTTTCTGTGTTCTCAACAGGCTGGTGTGATCTACCGTCAGGCTGTGTTCAATGAAACTGTGAATGTCATCGAAATTGAAGAGGGCCTGGATGGCGAAACCTTCTTCTTGTATGTGTTCCTTGCGGCCTGCGCAGTCCTTCTTCTTGTTGCCGGTCAACAGTTCTTGTACTCTGTTGGCCGTGGGTCACGTGGTAGCCGTAAGGCTGCTGTGGAGACTGGCACCAAGAAATCCAACAACATCGACTTTGACTGGCTGCCCCCTGAAACCCTGAAGCTCATGAGTAAGTGGAATTATTATTGGTCAAACATATCTCTAAATTTTTTGCTTTTAATGTAGCCAAGAATTGTTTTGCATACCTGAGCATGTCTTATATCTAACTCATTTTCTTTTTCTCTAGCCAAATCTCCCAAGGCATCAAAGAGCCCCAAAGCAGCAAAGCAGAGCCCAAAGCAGAGCCCAAGGTCAAGGAAGGCAACTAGGTCTGCTGGGGATGATTGAGGATGAAAATTTTATAAACCACTGTGATATCAATCTAGGTAATTGCCACAGGTCACACACACACACGCCACTGATTTCTGTGGTCTGTGCAGAAATACAGATATCATGGTCCCAGACCAAACTATTTATGACAGACTGAAGTACTTGACAGAACAGTTCATTAATACACTATTCCGCACTGTGCATAAACTAAGCTCATTTCTAATGCACAAATGTAAAATATTTTTAAAAAGATCAGTTGTTGTGTCATTTTTTTGTATTAACTTATGTTATATTTTTATGTTGACTGAAAACATTGGTTTAACTGGAGAAAAAAATTGGAAACAACCCGTTGTAGGGTAAGGTTGTGCTGAATTTTGTTTTGCAACTTGGCTCTAATGGGTATGGTAATGTGCGTTATTTTACTAACTATTTTATGTGACAATGTATTCAAGCACCTTTGAAATGTTCAGTATGTATGCTCTTGCTGGCTCCTACATTACACATAGTGTGTTTTGCATTGGTGTACCATAGCCTTTGCAGAAATGCTTTGTTTTGATTCTGCCAGCTGTGTGCAAGTGTTATCCGTGATGTGTGTCTTTCATAAAAGGGCAGAGCTCTCTTAATACAGCTGAATTAGTGTTCACACTTTTATGGATTTGACATTTCTGGTGTGACTGAAAGGGTTGAATCAAGTACAATTGTTTGACTTTCATTTGTCAGTATGTAATTGAGCCTTGTTAGATCTCAATCGTTGATGGCTGACCACAATTGTGTCAGCTTGAATTTTTTTTACTATGTGTTTTCTGATGTAATATATTTATAATGTACTTGTGTATATCTTAATGAAGAGAATATTAAATCACTACCAGAAGTGAAAGTTTACAATTAAGAGCTTTATTTGGGTGGATTGAATGTTTAAAGCAAGCTTCTGTATTCTTTTCTTTCCTGGTTGACTAAATCTCTTTGTTTCACACTGAATGTCCTCTGTGAGGAATTGTGACCCGTTCTGTTACTTAACAGGCTTGATATTTGTGACAACTGAACAATGAATGTAGCACTATGGAGAAGTTTACTTAAAATTGTATGTAATGAGTCTGTGAATATGTCGAAGCACTAACAACATTGAAGTACGAGTTGCAAAATAGAATTTATGAGCTGGGTGGGCTGAGGATTGTGTAGGCTGTCTAGAGAGAAAGACAAATAAAGTCCTGAGAGACCATTTCTTCTTATTTATTTCCTATCTACGGTATTTACACGCTTACAGGCCACTCCTCGATTATGGGGGAAAGTGGGAAAAATGGTTTGAGCGCGATTAAGAACCGACGAGCGGCAGTGCGTCGTGGCGGGCGTGTTGCCCCTGGCGCCTCCGCCCGATGCTGTACCTCGTAGACTGGGCATGTGGTTCTGGCGTCGGAGGCAGCACTCCGCGCGAGCGAGTCGCCGCTACTGACCTGCAGCGCCATCTCTCGGAGCTCTCCCCGTCCTCCCACTCCTCACCCCTCAGCCCCTGGGAGGTAGTTAATGACCAGCCCGCACTAAAGCCTAGCAATGCGGGCTAGTCACCAACTACCTCCCAGGGGCTTGGGGGGGGGGGGGGGGGGGGGAGGGCGCGGGGCCGACAAGCGAACTGGTGCAGACATTGTGCCGACCGCAAGCATTTTTTTTTTGAACCCGAGGATACTGGGAGATAAAGGAAATAGAGAATCAGAAAAAGAACCCGTATCTTGTTTTGGTTTTACTCACATTTAATTTAACATAAAGCTTTTATGGTGGGTAACACTTTACATAATTCATTCATAAACAAAATGTACATTCAGTTCCATCATTAAATACACAATTATCATAGTCGGACACTCGTCCATAACGAACAACTTGTTCAGGACTTCCTGCACTTCAGTCCACAAATTAATATTAATATGACAGTTTAACTCAACTTGCAACCAAAGTTTACAAATACCATAAATCACAGACATCACCACATGCGATGAAATATAAACAAAACATGGAGAGCATAATTGTTATGTAAGAATGCCATATATACAAATTTTACTTAATCTTCAGGTGTTCCTTTTACACAAAACAATTATGGCTAACCTCAACAGTAGATAAATCTTTAACTTTCCAAATTTAGTGACCATCAATGTCAATAACACAGCAATAAAGAGGGACATTCTAAATAAGTTTAAATTTTTCTGAAGTAATTAAGAGCACCACATTTGCCTTGCTATACCTTAATGGCAGGTGGAAGGGCATTGTACACCAAAGCACCTACAATATGGCAATGAGATCAGTCAACAGACCACCTCTACCTATATTTAGCAATTTATCAATTTGGTTGAAGCTGCTGCTCATAAGTAAATTCTATGGCATGGCACAAAGAATATGGGTGATAACACACCTAGGGTGATCAGGTTGAGCCCTCCATATCAAATGCTAAGCTGCAGACCTCTTCATGTTGCTATGTCAGTTATAAATCAGTCAGATGTAAACTAAGTACCATACGCAATGACCAGCATTTGCAGAAAATGTTTATCGAATGCAGTTGTGCATAAAAAAATAGAGTTGGTTGAGAAAAAGTAGGAGTGATGCCACTGTCATAGTACAATTAAAGTTTCTCACACTAGCATCACGAGAGAAGCAACCATTTTTCTTTAATTTAAAAGGTTTTGAACATAGAGACATTTAGAGTAAAAGCTGCACTACATGTTGCCTCAAGACGCATAGACAAAAAAAAAAATCTTATTGTTGACAGAACACCGATAGTTGATATGAGGGTGTAACGGAAGACTAACATAGTTGATGTGCAGTCTGAAGCTTAGCACACCACCAACAGAAGCGAAAACTAATAAACAAGACTGGAACACATGAGGTCAATTTTCTCCACAGGACTAAGAAATGTCCATCCATCACTCGATTTGATAGAGCAGTAAATTTAAACAAAACAAACTAAAAATAAACAACCCATTGCACCTCACCACAGATCTTAAATATCCTGAAATTCATATGAAGCTTCATATGGCAACAATTTTGGCACAGTCACTCACATCATTAAATCATGAGAGCAGTTGCTTAGCGGTTCAGCGCTGATAAACTATAAAGATTGCACACAAAATATCTAAAATGAGATGTCATGTTTAAAAACAGAGCTTATAACACAGACAGAAAAAAACATTTCAGTCAAAATAAATGATAAAAGTAAGAAGCATTTACAACACACAACACATGCAAAAGAAGTCTTTGTACGATTTGAATAAAATGCATTAAAAATAGCAATACAATTGTGGAGACCACCACAAATCAATGTAATGGCAACACAGAAGCCGAACACATAAGAGCCTGATGTTGTCTTCAGTTCTATCAGGTTTGATGAGCTTTTGGGCTTTGTGCCAACTACATATGAATTGTTCTTAAGCATAGACACAATAACTTAAAATCTCTGCAATCACTGGACGAGCTACAAGAGTGACATTTTCAAAAAAAAAAAAAAAAACAACTACCCTTCCCAAGAAAAAGACAACAATCAGATACAGCTCAATCAATATGTAAAATAAAAAAAAAATCACTGGATGCGTCCGCACAACGACCCGGAGTCGCCACGGTTTCCTAACGCGTCCTGCACGCTTAATAAAATATACCTAAAATATGAAACATGGCTGCAGGCGTTACTTTGCCGACGAGAGATCGAGTTTAGTCCAATCACTCCCTCCTCCCTGTACCGGCCCTTCCAGCGCCGCCACGCCCTTCATGTCGAGGGTCCCGCAGAACGGGCGGTGAGATCACGACCACAGCACGCAGCACGGCGTGGCGGGCAACACGCGGCGGCGGCCGGGTAGGCGAGTCGGGCCTGGAGATGGACTGGTACAGCTATGGCACGGCGGGTTGGGGCTACGCTACGGCTAGAGCCAGAGCCAGAGCCAGGCACTGCCGGGCAGCCGGCCACTACTCCGGGACCCGGGCCAGCTTGGGAGGCATGGCGGCGGCGTGGGCGCTCGCCTCCTCGGCGGCCGCGGCCAGCTGATCCGGGGCGGACCACCGCCTCTTCTTGCCCGCCGCGGCCGCCGCAGACGCGTCCGCAGCGGCCGCAGCAGCAGCGGCGGCGGCGGCGGCTGCAGCAGCCGAGGAGGGAACGACCGTCGTGGCCGACGACGTGGGCCCCGGGAGGTGTGGGATCCGGGGGAGTCCCGGGGCCGAGGGCAGCAGGCCAGCAGCGTGGTGTTGTAGGTGCTGCTGCTGCAGCTGCTGCTGTAGCTGCTGTTGTTGCTGTTGCTGTTGTTGCTGTTGCTGCTTTTTGGTTAGCCTGCCGCCCCGGGGCCCCGTCGCGGTGGGCGGCCTCGGCGCCGTCCTCTGCGCCGGTTGCTGCTGCTGTTGTGGCGGTGGTGGCGCTGGCGGCTGCGGTTGGTGCCGGTGGGTGAGGGACAGCACCACGTCGCCGACCTGCAGCGGCCGGCAGCTCAGCCCCAGCAGGCGCTGCGACCGCTCCGGGGAGCACGACGCCCACCCAGAGTTGTACACGAAGAACGGGTGCTCCGAAGTGGTCTCCACCTCCGACTGCAACGCAAGAGAAGAGGGCCCAAGTTAGAGGCGAACATTACGCGGAGAACGGGAAAACGATTTGTTGCATCTCAGGTCCCCTCCCATCCCCTTTCCAGCGGCCCGGCCCGGCTCCTCTTATATGTCCCTGCCACGGCCCGGCCACGGCGGCCCGTGTGTCGGGCCGTGGAGCCCCCGCCGCCGCCTGCCGCGTCCAGCCGCCATGCCTGAATCTTCATTTCAATCTCGATCCGCATTCCACGGAGAACGTATCTTTGATCCCCCCCACCCCTCGCCCCCACTACACCGCCCGGTGACTACCACATTCCGAGTTCCATCTCCGGATCAGAACGGCCCGCGCCACTCGTCCTCTCCCCTTCTCTCCAACTCATCGACCTTGTGTGCTCTCTGCCGTGCCGCGCCTGCTTTAAGAAACGAAAACTGTCCCCATTCTCTAAAACAAGGCCGCTTGAACAAGATTGGCCGTGAACGAGCCGAACGCCCTGCAGGAACCGCGGGCGCGAAGAGATCAGAAGAGGCAAAAAGCGCGAGAGAGACAAGAAATTTGGCAGGGCGCCGCGGCAACAGCGACGAATACAGCTCCTGGGCTTGTGCGTGAGAGAGACAAAACCTACTGGCTGGTGTCACGAAGAGACGGAAGGTGCAAGAGAACGAAAAGGCGACAGGGAGATGTGGGGAGGTGGAGAGACAGAGCGAGAGAGAGAAAGAGAGGGAGGGAGAGAGGGGGCAGGTCATCAACCCGTCTACTCTACCTGCGCCTGCAGACCTGCAGCTTGCACGGGGCAGTAAGGAACGCGTCGAGAGGAGACCGAAGTGGGAGAGGGAGAGAAGAGACAGGGCCGAGGGGCGGGGACAGGCGGGGAGAAAGAGAGAGAGAGAGAGGAAGGGGGGGGGGGGTCGGATCAGAGACCACATCATCATCTTAGAGTGTAGTGGCATGGTAGTAAAGTAGTAACACGGGAGTGGAGCTAGCCGCCCGAAGTCGCCGTGGGCAGCAATCAGTTATAAAAAAAAATCATAGAAAAAAACGTAGAGGTGATTGTGGCCGGTGAAAAACTGAGTGTCGAGAGTGGCTGGCTTCCACATCAAAAATATTAAATAAAAGTGAGAGAGAGAGAGAGAGAGAGAGAGAGAGAGCACAGGAATGCAATAATGTAATATCGGGATCGCATCCACTCCAAGAGGACCGTTCGGCCGTTGCCCTGGCACGCACGGCCCGCGAGCGAGGAGAGACAGAGACAGAGAGAGGAAAGAGCTTCCATCTTGTGGCGTTGAAGGTCGTATGCACGCAGCAGCCGCGGCGAGTCGGGCCGCACGCCGCACCGGCCACCAGCCCCGCACCGCATGCATTATTCCGTCGCCGACAAGGCACTCGCCGCGCCGGGGGCGTCTCCCAACGGTAACACATGTTGGCGTAGGCTTCCGGCCGCGGGCCTCAACAGATGCAGTACCAACCTCGGCGCTGCCGGCGACGCTGAGCGCCACGGACACCCTGAAGCTGTGCAGTGACGAGATCCTGACCACGGCGGCGGGGTCCGCCTTCAGCCTGGGGTTCCTCTCCGCGGAGGCCACGAAGTCCTCGGCCTTCATCTCCTGGACTTTCCTCAGCTCCCCGGACTCCAGCCTGTCGGGGGAGAATCTCCGTGAGAAATGCTCTGCAGGCGGCGGGCGCAGCGCAGCGCAGCGCAGCGCAGGGTCGGCCGAGTAACACTCAAGTGCAGCCCGCACCGCATACCTGATGAGGGAACCCTTCCAGAACTGGGGGAGGGTGGTGGCCGCCGACGCGGTGGTGGTGGTGGTGGTGGTGGTGGTGGCCGACGTCTGCGCCGGGTGGTGGGACTGCGACACCGACGTCGTCGCCGTGCTCATGTGGGGCGCGGCCGAGGCCACGGGGGAGGGCAGAGACGAGGCCACGGAGTGCACGGAGTGCTTGGAGGACGGGTGCGACAGGACGCGGTGTTTGTGCGGGCCGTCCTTGCTGGGCCCGGACGCGGGCACGGGCACCTTGAACGTCTTGGACGCCACGGCGGGCTTGGGGGCGGGCGGCGCCGGCGAGGGGAACGGTGCGGGTGACCCAGCGGGAGGGGAGTAGGTGGCGGGGGCGTCGGCCGGGGGCGGCAGCCGGCTGGGGTAGGGGGCGTAGGTGGAGGGGGGAAACATGGGCGCCGCCATGGGGTAGTGCGGGTAGTGCGGGTAGCCCATGGCCAGCCTGTCGCCCTGCTTGTCGTCCTTGTGGGGCGCTGTCAGGTTGACGGGGGCGGGTGAGGGCGCCGGCGGCGGGGGCGCCGGGGGCGCCGCCTGCGGGCTGGTGGACGGGCCGGCGTGGTGGCCGTGCCGGTGGTGGCTCACGGACTGGCTGGCAGCGTACCTGGAGACAGAGACAGTGAAACCGTGAGACTCGGCCGAGAGAGAGAGAGAAACAGATGCTAAAATATCTGTCTGGATAGCACAGTACTGCACTACACCAAGAGGGTTTGCCAAACGGAGCCAAACTAAACACTATCAAAGCTGGGCCACTAAAGCGCCCACAACTTTACCTCGCCAAATGGTGCTGCTGCTGCTGGTGGTGGTGGATCCAATACCGAAGGTCGGGTGGGGAAAACATGGTAGCGCCCGGACCCGGTTCACCTGGTCTAGTAGCGGAACACAAACCAAGCAAAAAAATACAAAAATAAATAAAATGAAAAGCGGTTGCAGCCAAAGTACTAAGCACATATTTATACATCCAATTGCGCTTCGCGGTACAGTTTGAAGTAATATCAGCACATTACGCTACGGGTATCGTCACGACCAGGGAGTTTAACAGGTCGACACTAATCAAACTATCTACGAAACAATACACTGTCTACCAGCGAGCAGCACAGGACTCGCACGTGGACTCACCTGTGGGGAGGCAGCGGGCGCAGGAACTCCCCGCCCGTGAAGGCCTGCAGCATGGGGTGGTGGCCGGGGGGGCCCAGCCCCGCGCCCAGCCCCGCGCCCAGGCCGGCCCCCATAGAGGGACCGAGCCCATGGCCGACGCGATGCGCCGGCTCCACGGCGAGCCCCGCGGACAGCATCATTCAAGACCTGCAACCGAGGCGGGAACATTTAAAAAACAGATTGGTGGCCGGGGCGAGCAGACGGTAGAGAGTCTCCGAGTCCCTCCTCGCCGTGCAGCCAGAGGGGTCGGCGGCGTCCTCGGCTCCGGCCGGCAGCACCCGGTAGCCGTCAGACCCGGGCCCGATAAGGCACACACACAAACACACTCACACTCACACACTCACACTCTATCTTATCGCGCAGATGAGATGATCCATAAACCTTTCGACAGCGCAGCACACAGCACAGTGCAGCGCGGGGGGCGACGCCAAGGAAAAACCCGCATCGCCAAACGGCGAGCCAGCCGAGGCTCCGAGACACTGAGTCCCGCAGACCGTATGGCGGAGCGGGAGCGGGAGCGGGAGCGGGAGGGGGAGCGGGAGGGGGAGCGGGAGGGGGAGGGGGAGGGGGAGGGGGAGGGGGAGCGGGAGCGGGAGCGGGAGCGGGAGCGGGCGCTGCGGCTTCGGCCGGGCCACGACTACGCCCGGGCTGGCCTGGCGCGGCGCCTAAACCCTTCCGCCATCCGCCCCGGACAAGATGGACACATTCCCGAGATTAGTGGGAGAGGGGAGGGGAGGGGAGGGGAGGGGAGGGGAGGGGAGGGGAGGGGAGGGGAGGGGAGGGGGGCGGATCCCGCAAGATGTTTGCGCTCCCGGCCGGGGGGAAGCGGGAAGCGGAATAAGAAACGCCCGCACCGCCTCTGCCTGCTTAATGCCGCGTTACTCAGTGACGTCACGGGGAAGGGAGGAGGCGGGGGAGGGGGTGCCGGGCGGCAGTCGGGAGGGGACGGGGACGACCTTGCCCTTGTCGTATATCGACCCGTAGGCCCGGGCGAAAGGGAGGGAGGGAGGGCCGGGGGATGAGAGCCCATTCACGAAGAGAGAGAGAGAGAGAAAGAAAGAACGTGGAAACGTGCGTGGAACGAGAAGGGGCGGGGAAAGGAAGAAGAGGAGGGGGGAGGGGCTTTTCCAAACCATGACGCCACTACCGCGCCAGGGGGATGGGGAAGTGGTGCTTCTGCCCCCACCCCCACCCCCCCCCACCCCCACCCCACCCCCACCCCCACCCCCACCCCTACCCCCACCGCGCCGTCGTCCGGGCTCAGCGCCGCGGCACACACCCCTTCCCGCCCGCACGGGGCTGCGGGGGCTGCGAGAGCTGCTGCCCGCCTGCGCGCCCCCCGCCATCGACATCGAGCCCCGGAGCGGAGCGGAGCACCGCCGGGGCCCCGCCGGGGCGGTGTAGTTGCACGAGCAGCCAACCCATTCACCACCCGCGCCTCCCCCGCAGCGGAAAGGACTGGGCCAAGCTAGCTGCGCCCGGGCCTGGCAGGGCAGGGCAGGACCGTGCTGGGAGCGCGCGGAGCCCCGGGCCCGCGGCCCGCCCACGGCACCCGCGTTCCATTCATCGTGCAGGGCGCGGGAGCGGCGAGTCGAGGCGAGGGCCGGGCAGGAGAGCACGACACAAGGGGAGGGCCGGCCGGCACGACAGGAGAGTGGCAGAGCCGCGGCGGCACTGCAGTCAGTGGCGACTCCACTCCACGACGAGACGGGGTAGGAGGAGAGTCGGAGAGATGCGAGCGGGCGAGAAGGCGAGGAAGAGGGAGGGAGGGACAGCCATGGGACGGACTCCGGCCGGATCCAAGGGCGCGCCGGGCCGACGACGAGACTGGTCAAATTACGAGCCCCACCCCCACCCCCTTCCGGACCACCCCGTCGCCCCGTCCCCGAGGTGGCCATTTGGGCGATAGTGCCTTATCACCTCGTTAGCCCCTCCGGCACGCCCACCCCCAGTCCAGTCAGTCTGCCCCCGGCCGGCCGGCGGGGTTAACCTCCGGGCCGCACGAACCGCCGCGTCTCTCTTCGTGGCCGACTACAAGCAGCGGCCGCTGCCCCTCCTCCGCGGACCCGTCTGCGCCCCGACCAGCGCCGCCGGGCACCGCCGCCGCCGCCCGTCGCACCACTTCATTATTTTTACACCCCTCGCGCTCCGGCGCTCGACTCCGCCCCGCGGCGGGCGGCGAGGCCGTCGCCCCCAAGGGGGCCCCCGCGCGTCGGTGGGGCGCACGCTCCAGGTCCGCCGCTGCCACCACCACCACTGCTGCTGCTGCTGCTGCTGCTGCTGCTGCTTACCCCCAAAATACCGCGTCCGTCCCGGTCCGTCCAGCCGCGGGCCAAATCTGGAAACGTTCCCTCCGGCGGTATCCTGGCGGCTGGGTCGGGTCGGGTCGTTGCCCCGCCGTGGTAAACAAGGGCCGCAGCGCCGCCGCCGCCGCCGCCGCCGCCCCGAGGCAGGCCCGCGGACGGACGGGTCTCTGCACGACACGGGGCGCCTCGCAGCCGTCCACCGAGACTACGACTACGACGGCCGAAGCGCGGGCGGCCGCTACGGGACGGGGACCATGAATGACGCACCACCCCGAGCGGCGGAGCAGCGTACTCCCCCAGGCCCGGACACGTACACCCCCCGCCGGGCGCCTGCCGGGGCCAGGAGCCTGTGCGGGAGGCGGGGCGGGGGGCAGAGGAGAGGGAGGGAGGGAGGGAGGGAGGGAGGGAGGGAGGGAGGGAGGGAGGGAGGGAGGGAGGGAGGGAGGGAGGGAGGGAGGGAGGGAGGGAGGATCAATGCAGCAACCTCCGAATCCGGAGAGAGTCCGGCACCTGCGCCCCAAGCGAGACAGAGACAGGGAGAGGCAGGAAGAGAGAGAGAAGAGACAGGAAGAGGGAGAGAAGGACAATTATACAGAGAGGGAGAGAGAGAGAGAGGAAAAGAGAGAAATAGCGAGGGCAGCGAATGAGGAATGAAAAGGAGGGGGCAGGCGGGAGAGAGCCATGAATGGTGGAATGGCGCTGCGGAGGGTGCGCCGCTCGTACCAACGCGGAGTGGGGTAGCTGCTGCAGGGGAAGGCGGTGCGGAGCCGAGCGCCGTGCAGGTAGGCACCCGAATACACCCGTGCGCTGCGGGGCGGCCCGCGCTCCAGTCGGCGGGCGCTCCAGCCGCGAGGCCAGCGCTGACGCCGACACGCCCACACCGACGCAGGCGCTCCCTCCGATACGTCAACTCGTACTCGCCCGACTGCCGGGAAGACGCCAGGAGGTGGCGAACAAGGCATACTCCAGGCGCGATATCCAACAACAACAACAACAACCCGGCTGATTATTTTTACACATTGTCCACAGTTTTACGTAAGGCGGTTTATTTTGACACGCACGTGGCGGGGCCGCGCCGCTTGCCACGTCCGGACACGCACGTACACGTGCGCCCACCGGGGCCGGCGGCCGGCACCCCGGCGACGGGGGAGCGCGCGGAGGGAGGGAGGGAGAGAGAGAGAGAGGGGGGAGAAGCGAGCCTATCTCGGCGTCGTGACAAATAAGAGCAAGAGAGGAAAGGAGCCGGAAAAAACCCGCACGGCACGGAGCGAGAAAGAGAGGGAGGGGCAAGCCGGCTACTGATAACCGGCGATACGAGTAGAGGCTGAAGGCTGAATGACCGCTAGGAGCCCGGGCGGGCGGGCAGCAGCGGCGCGCCCGAGTCAAACCTGTTCCGGCTCGCCCTCGCCACGCACGAGTCGAGGGGGTGGCGGCGGAGGCGGGGCCGGGCCGCGGTACGGCGACACGGTGACGTCACCGCCGCAGTGCGAGCGGGCCAAGGCTGTTGTCGGCGTGCTCAGGCAGAGGAGGAGGCCGCTGGTGCAGAGAGCAGCCCCGCGGCTGCAGGCGGCGCGGCGCGGCACGGCACAGTGCCGTGACTCATCCCCACATTGACATCACCTTATCTCGCTATTTATAGACGGCCCCCGCCGCGCCGCGCCACGCCGAAGTCTTGCATATTGTGTTTAGATAGCGGCGGCCGACGCCGTGCCCATGCCGACACGTGTTCTAGAAGAGCGAGAGCGCTGAGCGCGCCGCGCCCCTCCCCCCCCCCCCACTCCCCACTCCCCGCCCGCCCGGAGTCCACGAACAAAGACCAGAGGCGGTCCCGCGAGGCCGAGCCGAAGGGGTGGGGACGCGGGGGCGGGGGGGGGGGGGGGGGGGGGGGGGGGCTCGGACCTGGCGCCATCCCCGATCAGCTTGTCCGGAGGGCCCCGGCGCTGACGTCACACCTTTCTTCCGACGCGATGCGGGGCCGCGCCGTCCTCCAGGGAATAGGGCGGCGCGGCGCGACTAGTAGATCGTGTCGGACGCGACGGGGCGGCGGCGGGGTCAGGGCGGGGTAAGAGGGAGAGGGGGCGGGCAAGAGGAGGGTAAGAGCGGGGTAAGAGCGGGTAGCGGCGGCGTCCAGCCTGCAGCCTCAACCCTTTACCACGTCGAGGTGTTTCCCCGACCTTCGACGGCGTCCTGGCCTGGTGCGCACCGCGCCGTACCTGAACTGGAGCTGCCGGGGTCAGGTCACTCCAGGACCCCGTCGTCGGTCGGCCCGTCCCGTCCCGTCCCGGCCCCGCCCGCATCCCTCGGGCTCCTTCTCGGAAGGGCCGGCGGCGGGGTGAGGTACCTGCCGTGCCGCCTCCGTGAGGGTCCCGGCGGCGGCCCGGCCCGGGCCCCGTCTCGGCTGGACCATGCGTGGAGCCGCGGGCCGCCGCGGGCCCCTAGCGGAGGCGCTCGCCAAAACGGCAATCTGACAACGGCGCCCCTCCGCTGCCCACGCCACGCCACACCGACTCCCGGTGGCCGGCCGGGGAACTCCTGGGGCCGAGTCCTCCTCAAGCGCAAGCAAGGTATCGGCAAAGCCGTCCGCCCGCGGTCGCAGCGCCACCAGGACGCCCCGGGGGAACGCCGCCGAGGCGAGGCGGCCGCCGTCAACGCCTAGCGGCCGGCCCGCCCCCGCGAGGGAAGTTCCAGAAGGACACGCTGCGCGGGCGGCACCCCCAGGCCGGGCACGGATCCTAGCTCCTCGCGGTTGTTTTGCGCACCTTGCACCGCCTTGAATGGCTCCAAATCGGGACGTGGGGACAGCGAGGGAGGCTGGCCGGGCTATTCTGGCACAAAGGGCGCGGCGCCGCACGATAGACCCCCCCGCGGGTGTAGGTACCGTCGCGGCCCCGTCCCGCCCCTTCCCACTCGCGTGGTGTGGACGCGCAAACACTCGACTCACCTCTGCATACCACTCGCAGCAGCAGGAGAGGGGTCCGGAGGTCCTGCGGTACCGGACCGGGTGCGGCGGTTAGTGCGGCGCGCCGCGCACTCACGCACACACACTCACACACACACACACACTGGCTTGATGTCACGCAGAAACACACATCCGATCCTCGGTGACAGGTGTCGCACTGGTGCGTAACACACACGCACACACACACACTTGCTTTGTCGCACTCCTAAGGGCGCTCCGCACGTCGCCTCGCTCCTTCCCACTCGCACTCACACACACGCGCCACACGCACAGGCGGACACTCACACTGCAGACAAGTCTTGTCCCGCGGGTCGGCCCGGTAAGGATCCGGCACTCGGCACGGTCCGGGAAGTGGCGGCGGCGGCGGCGGCGGCGGCGGCGGCACGGGGATGCGCGTCGCGGGCGCGTCTCACTGTGGCGGGGCCCAGCTCTGGACTGACTACGCTGCGCTGCGGCGGCGGCGGCGGCGCTGGCTGCCAGCCGTGTCTGCCCGCCGCGGCTGCTTTGCTTGGCGCTTGGCTGGGCTGGCTGGCTGGCGGCTGGCCGGCGGCGGCGCGGGCAGCAGCCGGGTCGGGTGGCGGGAGGTGCGGTGCGGCGGCGGCGGCGGCGGCGGCGGCGGCGGCGGCGGCGGCGGCGGCAGCAGCATCAGCTGCGCCCCACTCCCCCCCCCCCCCCCGGGTCTGTAGTAGTAGAATGCATAGTGGTCGGAGCCCCCCCCCCCCCCCTCCACACCACACGAGCCGGCCGGTGGGCCCCGTCCCGCTACGCCCCAACGGCTCACCCCGCCCAGCACCAGCAGAGCACAGCAGAGCCACAGCCGGGCGGAGAGGAACAGGCGCAAGCCTCTGCGACGCTGCGACGCCCGTCCCGCCGGCCCCGCCAGCAATACACCAGTACAGACACGCTCAAAAACTGCGGGGCGCGGCGGGGCGCGGCGGGGCGCGGCGGGGCGCGGCGGGGCGCGGCGGGGCGCGGCGGGGCGCGGCGGGGCGGGCGGCGTTGTGAATGGAGTGGGTCGCAAACATGCGCACACCACCGCCTGCCACCAATCAGCTTCGGGCGCCGACGCCTCCAATCGCTCACAATCACCCCGGATTGTTTCTTCTGACTGCCTTAAGTGTGTTAAGCGTTAATCGACGGGCGGGAATTTTATGTTTCGCGAAGAACGGCGACCGACTGAAATGTGAAAGAAATAAAGGCGTGTGTGAATGTGTGTGTGTGTCGTGGGGCACTCAATCGGCATAATTGAGATTCTTGATGTGTGTTTCTTGATTCAAGCATGCGTAAGCGTGATTCAAGAAACATACGGCGAGAATCTCAACTATGCTAACTTTAAGATGATTTTTTAGAGTGGGGTGGGGAGAGCCTAGAGCGTTTAAGCAGTGGTCGTTGGTAACGTGGAGAAAGAAAATGAGAGAGAGGGGGGGGGGAGAGCGAGAGCGATAGAGAGAGAGAGAGAGAGAGAGAGAGAGAGAGAGAGAGAGAGAGGGAGAGAGAGAGAGAGAGCTGACTGTGAGAGGGGGGCATAAGGGGGAGGGGGAAAGCAACGAGGAATCGGCAAATATCAGCCACGGTAAATATTTAGCCGGGCCCGAACCGGACACGGCCACACGGCAGGCAGGCGGGGCGGCGTGTGGCGGCCCAGCGCTACCCGGCAAAAGATGTAATGTCGCCTCTGACGTCGCCGTCGCCGCCCTCGAGCTCTGCTGTGTGTACGTGTGTGTGTGTGTGTGTGTGTGTGTGTGCGTGTGTGTGTGTGTGTGTGTGTGTGGGTACCGATGGCAGGCGATGCCTGGATTTGCTTGTACAGTATCAATCTCGAACGATACGCGCCTTGACGCGTGTAAGGACATATGTGTTTTGCGAGAGCGAGTTTTAACTAGGTACTGTGTACTAGTGTGGTGCCGTGCGCCGACACTACGTATCTCTCTCTCTCTCTCTCTCACACACACACACGCACCCATCTTGTCCAAAAATATACAACACTGATTCATCGGATTGTGCGCGATATGAGCAGGTGCTTTCCCCCTCCCCTCTCCCCGGGACCGCGGGCGGCATGACGCATGCAGTAGTGCTGCGCTGTGCCGTGCCGTGCCGAGGCCTACGGCTGCTACAGGCTGCGGGCAGGGCGGGGCGGGGGCCGGCTGTCAGAACCACCGCCACCGCCCCGAGCCCATCTCCTCCAGTGCGCCAGCACCTAACACACCCCTAACCGCGCTGGCTTTGGGGGTGGGGTGGGGGTGGGGGTGGGGGTACGGAAGGTAAATATATTTTTTCTACCTGGTGGCTGCCGTGCCGTGCCGTGGGGGCGACGGTCCGCTCAGAGAGTGTGTAGTAACGGTATGTGTATCGTTGGTTTTGATAAGGAAGCAGGCGTGCTGGCGATAAGGCGTGGACGGGGAAGGCTGCGGGGGGATCACAGGGGCCGTGAGCTCTCACACGGCTCTGACGGTACCCGGCCCAGCGCCCGCCAACATCCGATACGCTCTCGGAGTGTCCCGAAAGGATTCGGTCCATTTGGCAGGGAAGATGTCGGGGTCTTCTTGGCCTGCAGCGGGGGCGTGGCTGGGGGAGGAGGGGGGCGTCATCAGGGCGTGGGGGTACAGTACATAGGGGGCAGTGGTGCGGTGCGGGGGGTCAGGTTCATCCCCTACCCTCCGGGTCCTTCGAGGCCGACTCTGCTCGTAGGCAAGGAAAACGGCACGCGGGGATTCGGTTTCAACGTTTGCCCACCGTGTTTTCGCCGCTTATTTTTTTTCGCTTGCCTCCGTATTGCGTCGAGCTGAGCCGAGCCGCCGGCAGACAGAGTCGGCTCGTTCAGCCATTGGCTTCTTCGTGTCGTATTTCGTGTCGCCTCCCGTTCTTCTCAGCCATGAGCCTCTGCAGGATGCACACAACCTTACAGTACACGTTATACTGTTAAGCATTTCCAGCGAGGCTCGAAAACGGAGCGGAAACGGGGATGAGAAATCGCACTGCGATCGACAGGGGAACTCTCTGCCGCGCCAATTCTCATACTTGCCGTTTCCGCTCTGGAAGTACTTTCGAGCCTCGTTGGAAATGCCTACATTGCTGCTGCAAGATTCAGAAATTTTGCCCACGTAAAGTGTTGCGCGGCTGTTGTACACTCATAGACACCCAGGTATGAAACACGCAGTCGCCGTTGGAACGCTACCGCCTCTGTGTTTGTCGCGGCGGCTGGTGGCTGGTGCTGCTTCCGGCCCCGGCGCCGCGCCCCCGCGGCCCCGCGGGACTCTACTGCACCAGCTCCGCTGAGCTCCGCTGAGCTCCGCCCTGCCCGCCCTGGGCAGTCGAGTGCAGCGCGCCCGTCAATATCCCATGATCGCATGCTCCCGGCACAAGCACACACACGCACGCACACGCACACACACGGCACACACTCGGCGCGGGATTAAGAATTAACGCGGCTCCCGCGGCGGGCGGCCGGCGGGCACGCACAGCAGGGGGCACGGGGACGCGCGGGGCGAGCGTTTACGGAACTCGCGGGTGAATATGGATGTGTTCCGGGTGTGGGGGCCGGGCACGGCCGGGCAGGGCACGGCAGGGCAGGGCACGGCAGGGCAGGGCACGGCAGGGCAGGGCACGGCAGGGCACGGCGCCGCGCCCGGCACACTCGCCTCGCACGCTAGCCGGTGTCGGGACGGCCAGGACCGTGAGGACCGCGGCCATGCTGGACTCGAGCTCCCAGAGCGCGCACCTCCGCGCCTGGCTGCAGCTGCTCAGCCCCGGCTCCCCGGAGGACTCGCGCGCCCGCCGGCTGTACTTGTCGTTCCGCGGCAACCGCGTAAGTGACCCGCGGCCCCCGCCGCCGCCCACCCCCCGCGGCACGACGCCGCCGCCGACCGCTCGTCTCCGAGGGCCTCCTCGCCCTCCTCTGCGCAGGTATCGCTCGTGCTCAGCGCCCTCACCCTGGTGCTGGCCATAGAGGCGGCGGCGACCAAGAGCAGCGTCATTGACGCCCAGGTCGGTGCAGCGAGGCCCGCGGCCCCGGGCCGCACCGCGACGCTGCCGCCGCCGCCGACGCGGCCGTCCGTGCTGGAGCCCGCGTCCCCGCCCCGGTGCCGTGTGTTGCAGGTGCACGTCAGCGTGTTCCTGGGCGGCTACACGTGCTTCGTCACGCGGCTCCTCTTCGTGCGGCGCCACGGGCTGCTGCGGGAGGCCGCCGCGCTGCTCATTGACGCGTCCCTCATCATCGAGGCCTTCGCGGACCGCAAGAGCCAGGCAAGTGGTCGGCGGCGGGGTCGCGGCTGAGGCCCCGTCACCCGGGACCTCACCGGCGACTCCCCCTGCCGCGCAGGAGTCCATGGCGCTGTTCTGCCGCCGCGGCGCCCTCATGCGGCCCCTCTACTTCATGTTCGGCCTGTCCACCCTGGTCATCCTGGCGTACACGCTGACCTGGACCCTGGAGCCGCGCTGGGGTGAGCGGTGTGGTGGCGCGGCGGGCGGCGGTTAGGTTAGGTTAGGTTAGTCTCGGGAGTGTGACTGGCCCTGACGCGGACGCCCTCGTCGCACAGTGGGCTGGTGGGGGTCGCCCTGGCCGCACCGCGTCGCACTGCTGGCGGAGCTCTACTCCGCCGCCTGCCTGCTCAACAACTTCTACGTCGTGCTGCCCTACCTGCTGGTCCTGGTCGAAGCGAGCGCCAACGTGTTCGACGCCATCGGCCGCCACCTCGAGGTGAGACCGGGAGGACAACGCCCACTACCCGCGGCTTCCTCCTCCGCGCGCTGTCACGCCCTTGCTCCCGCCTCCCAGGCCGCCCCCTGCACCAGGCTGATCCCCGCCGTCGAAGCCATGGTGGTGAAGGCGGGGCTGCTGTTCGAGGCCTTCGCCGGCGACGCCCTGCCGCACATCCTCGTCGGCGTGCTGTGTGTGCCCCTCGTCAGCACCGTCGTGGTATGTCTGGGGGGTGAGGGGGCGGGGCCGGCGGGGCGCGGCCAGGATCCTGACGAGCGGCGGCGGCGGCGGGCAGGTTCTGTCGAGTACCGACGTGGACCTCTCCTTCGCCCTGGGCACGGTTCCGATCCTCTTCATCGTCTTCGTGCCCCTGTGCTTCGCCGGCGAGCGGCTCCAGATGGCGCGGCGCCGCCTGATGCCGCGGGCCGCCCGCGGGCCCTGGCAAGAGGAGGAGCCGTACCAGCGCCGCCTCCGCCTCGGCGTCCTGCAGTCGTCGACGGCCAACGTCGGCGTCCGCGTCGGGGGCGTCGGATTCCTGAACAAGCCAGCCTGCTTGCAGGCCAGTTCATAGAGAGCGTCACAAGGCTCATGCCCGGAGAGTTTTGTCTGTGGTTCAATAATTTTTTGAGCCCAGCGTTCCGTTTCGTTTCAGGCCCTCAAGTCGTGGTTCAGCTTCGTCCAGATGGTCCTCAACCTCCAGAACTGAAATAGCCGTCCTTCAAAGGGAATACAGTATTTTGTTTAGAATAAAGGCGAGACATTTGGCGTCGAACCAAATGGTTTCATTTTAATTGTTGAAACATGAAGCCCGTCTGCCGTTTTTTGTTAATGACCATGGCCCAGATTTTTCTTTATTTTCTTTTATTTTATTTTTAAATTGATGTCAATCCTTATCCTCGAGTGCTATACGATCATGAGCAGAGCCGCCAAACACACAGTAAATACGCCGCGTGCCCCATCTGCCACGGGCCCCATCTGCCACGCGGCGACACTGGACGCCAGTCGTCTGTTTTTGTTCCACTAACCACCCCGTTTTTTTCAGCGAGCCAGTGCCGTGATGATGCGAAGGCAGTTGCGGGGGGTCCACGGCTGCTGATGGATGGATGTGTGGGGTCGGCGGGGCGTCGCGCTTCGCACCGCGGCTGCCGCGGCTCCCCGGCGGTCTGCGGCGTGGCGTCGCGCCTCGGACGCCACCGCCAGCCGCCGGGGCTGCCGACGGCCCCGCCACCCGCCGCACTACCAACATAAACCAACCCGGAGGAGAGAAATTGTGCCGTCGGTCTGAACAACATCCCGCGCCCGCGTGGATGTGGTGATCTCATCTTGATTTTTGTCATAGTTCTGCCCTGGTCTGGCGGGCAGGAGGCGGTGGGTCGGGGGAGCGGCAGGGGCGGGTCGGGGGGGGGGGGGGGGGGGGGCGGAGTCACGCCGCTAGTTTATGGGATGGTCGGGGAGCCCCCGCCGCCGCCGAGGTTCCGCCGTCGAGCCCCCAGCCGCGGCCTAAGTGGCCCCCGGGCCCGCGGCCCCACGGCGGGCCCACGGTGGGGCGCACGGAGGGCTTGTGGGACAGAAGGGGACACGGCGGGGACCTCCCAGGAGCACGCCGCGCACGCCGCCACCGGAACGCCCCGATTAGCTGCGCCTTATGAGAAATTGTCGGATGCCGCTTGGGACCAGACGGCCGAGGCGGGCGGGGCGGGGCGGGGCGGGGCGGGGCGGGGCGGGGCGGGGCGGGGCGGGGCGGGGCGGGGCGGGGCGGGGCGGGGCGGGGCGGGGCGGGGCGGGGCGGGGCGGGGCGGGGCGGGGCGGGGCGGGGCGGGGCGGGGCGGGGCGGGGCGGGGCGGGGCGGGGCGGGGCGGGGGGGGGGGGGGGGCGGGGGGGGGGGCGGGGCGGGGCGGGGGGCGCTCGTCTGCACGGCTGCCGCTCTTTTCGACACCGCGGATGCGGTCGAAAACAGAAGGACTGTTCGTAATTAATTCTTTTCGGGAATCTTTTCTGAGACCGCCGAGCTTTGCTCTGCTCCACCGAAAATTCAAAACAACACAAAAATGCGCGATCGTTATGTTAAATATGCTAGCAAATATTCGCAGACTAAATCCATTGTGTGTAATGGGGTCCTGTGGTAGACCTGAGGTGGACCCCCCCCCCCCTCCCCCTCACTCTGACACTCGCTTTTGAGCCTCTAGCGGCGATTTGAGAAATAATCACCAGACTGAAACATTGTGGTACGGTAGTTTAGTATGGGGTGGGACAGGTAGTCTCTTGTCAGGGGCGGGGCGAGGGGTGGACTTGGGGGAGCAGAGAGGCGGTGGAATGGGGGGGGGGGATACGCTATCCTCTGCTCTGACCCCCCGCATAAGAAATAATGCGTGGTCCACCCATGAAAGAATGCGTCAAGTGATGCGTAGCGTGGCCCCCGGAGCCCCGCAGGCCCCCCAGGCCCCGCAGGCCCCGCAGGCCCCTTGCTGTCAGCTCTGCGGGGTCTCGCCGGCCTCTGTGGGGGCCCTCGGGCGGGCTGGGCTGCCGGCCCGACCCAGCGGTGGCCGGCGGCAGCAACCCCTGCACGGCCAGGTCACGGCTGAATCAGGCGGGGCGGGCGGGCGGGGGGCCGGGCGGGGCCGGGGGTGCGGTTCATATTTAGGGAGCGGCCCTTTAATTGCGACGATGAGCATTAATTATCCCGGGCAGCAGTCAGCCGCCGGGCGGAGGAGAGGGTCAGCAGGACCCGTGACCCGCCGCTGCACACTGCACACTGCACACTGCACACTGCACACTGCACACTGCACACTGCACACTGCACACTGCACACTGCACACTGCACACTGCACACTGCACACTGCACACTGCACACTGCACACTACGCGCACGCGGGCGGCACGGCCGGCACGGGGCGGCGTACGCGAACACTGCTGCTCTTCCAGGAAGGGGCCTAACGCCGCCAGCGCCTGTCCGGCTTGCGGGCTGCGGCCCTGCGGCGGCCCTGCGGCCCTGCGGCCCTGCGGCCGAGGCCGTTCCTCGATCCCGTTAACCGCGCCGCACACCCGCCGGCCTCGGCCATGTAATACGCCACATTAACGCAGCCAGAAAGGTTTAAGAAATCCCCCAAAAATGTCGCAACTACCCGCTAATCGCCGTACTGACGAGAAATTCCACTCGTGCTCATACCTCCCCCCCCCCCGGAGTCCACTCGTGCTCATACCTCCCCCCCCCCCCCCGGAGTCCACTCGTGCTCATACCTCCCCCCCCCCCCCCCCGGAGAACCTGGCGGCGGCAGCGGCGTCGTGGCACGCGGTTTTAAAGACAATCAAAATGAAATAAGACCCAGAGGGACCCGGGCGTCGGGTGGGGCGTGAGGATGCCTGGGGGCCTTGCCCGAACTGCCTATGGCCTGTCTGCGCAGAGCCCCCTCTGGGGTCCTGGGGCGTCGATCGTGGTCAGAGCTGCGGGGCGCTGAGGGGGGAGGGGGGAGGGGGGCGCTCGTAAAGGAAAGAGAGGTGGGGAGGGGGATCACTGCTACTATACTATGGCCACGATACTACAAACGTAGCCCGAGGACCGAGCCGTGAGTAGACCCCCCCCCCCCACCTCAACTCGGCTGGTCCGCAGGTGTGAGCATCATCCATTATGTTTCCTTTTATTCCGCAGTAGAGAGAGAGAGAGAGAGAGAAGAGAGAGAGAGAAGGAGAGAGAGAATGAAGGGGATCGAAGAGAGAGGAAGAGCAAGACGCTCAAAAGCCTTCGGGTTCTGCTCATTTATTTTGTTGTTGTTGCGCGGCACACATCGGTGAAGTAGCGGACGAGGGAAGAAGAGGAGAGAAAGAGAGAGAGAGAGAGAGAGAGAGAGAGAGATGGTGCTATGCGATGCATCTCGAGAGAGAGATAGAGAGAGGCGAGGGGAAAGGGAGAGGGGACGGGGGATCAAACGAGAGAAAATAAAAGACAAAAATGGTTCTGGGAAGAGGGAGTCGTGATTTGATGCTGGAGGTGATTGTGGTATGTTGTGGCGTGGATACCTCTTCTTGCAGTGGTCGTAGTGAGCGCTCTTGTTTTTGTTCCCGCGTTCCTTTTGTTCTTGTTGTTGTTCCTGCAGGTGGAATTCCATCTCGGTGGCTGGCTGGCTGGCCACGTCCTACCGGCTCCGGCCCCCGTCGGCTCCCCGTCGGCGGGAGCCGGCCACCACCTCATCAGTCAATCAGTTATGAGCGGCAGTGCAGGCCCGGCAGCGGCCACGGCAGCGGCCCCGGCAGACGGCAGGTCCGGCCGGCCTGTCCTGGGTCCCCGTCCCTCATGGGCAGGGGAGGTTGTTGGCTCCGATTTGGCGGGCGCCGCCTTCCTCTCCCTCCTTCTCTCTTCGTCTCCCCCCCCCCCCTACCTCTCTCTCTCTCTCTCTCTCTCTCTCTCTCTCTCTCTCCCTCGCGCCCCCTGCGACAAGGCGTCTCGCGGCGAGACGGAAAAGGCGCAGGGGGTGGGGGGACGCACGGGGGGGGGGGGGGACGGAGGGACTTGGTTATTGTGGCGCTGGGGCTGGCGGGGAGGGGCGGGGAGGGGCTAACTTTTGTGTGGTGTGACTATTTCTGATGCTTACGAGGGCCCGCACGGCACTGCCGGCCGGCCTCCGCACACGTAACCCGGCCGCAGTCTGCCCGGCGGCCCCCCTCCCCTGTCCACCCCCTGCCGCCGGGGCGCTTTATTCTTCTTTCGTCTCCACCATTCAGTAGCAAGGGCCGGGTCGGCGCCGGGCCGGGCCGGGGCTGCCGGCACGGCGTGGGCGCCGCCCCCCCCCCCTCCCCCACCCCACGGCCAGACTGACTGAAACAACACCCTCGGAGCGCCTGCCGGGTAGGCAGCCGCGGCCCGGCCGTGCGCGCGTGTCGTGCGGGCCGGCCTACCCCGCCGCCCGCAGGCGCCATGGACGCGCTGTCGGAGCGGTGGTGGCCGGCGGCGCGGCGACCTTACTTCGGCTGCGGCTGCCCGCGTCTACCACCCTTCCTGAGGACGCCGCCGCCGCCGCCGCCGTCCCACTTGATTCTTCTCCTTTCCACGGCGGAGTCGTCGGCCCCGTACAATATGACGGCCTTGGTGCCGAGCGTGGCCGGGCCGGGGCCGGGCTGCACAGCCAGTAGCCGCGGCCGCAGCACGCCGCGCGATCCACGTGTGGTAATGAAGAATCGGACAAATTAAATAAAATGAAGAGTGTGTTGGGAGGGGGGGGGGGCTGGCGATGAGTACGGCGCGGAGCCAGTAATAGCCTCGCGCCGGGCGCACCTGTGTAGAGAGCCGGGTGCGGCGGCAGCAGCGCCAGCGGCGGCAGCAGCCGTGGCCGCAAGAACAGTCATAATGGGAAACGGACGGAGACAAGTGGAGATAGATGACGGACAGGACGCGGTAAGAACTCCCTGCGATAGGAGAGCGCAACAGCACGGCACTGCTGTGCCGCGCCGCCCGTGCTGCAGGAGCAAAATTACCGCCCACCCTCCATAAAATAAGGAGAAAATAATATTTTAATAAAAAAAATAAAATGAGGTTGAGAGTGAGGGAGAGAGGGGGGGGGGATTTTTTTGGTTCTGGCCACAAAAGAGGTGGGAGATGACCAGACGCGGAGTTACGTTATTTGTGGAGAACCCCCCCCCCCCCCCCCCCCTCGTCTCCACCGCAGTACACTCTCTGGCGCGTAATAGTAGTACTCACGGGCACAGGAAAAAACGATGAGTTGGGGCGGGGCTGGGGGGGGGGGGGGGGGGGTAGGGATGGGAGGGGGTAATTGTGTGAGAGTGCGTAGCGTGGTACGTGGCCAGCGGTACGACCGGGCGGCCGGGGGCACCGTAGGCACGTGGTATCGCGGCACCGGCCGGCCGGCGTCGCCCCCCACTGCCCAGCCATCACCGTAGCGTAGCGCACGCGGCGGCTGACCGAGGGGAACCCGAACCCCCCCTGCCAGGGGGAGGGGGGGGGGGGGCACCACGGGGCCAGAATGCGCGGCGACAAGTGCAGCCGGGGCCTTGGGCGGGGTGCTATAGCGGTGCATGCAGCCAATATCAACGGCGCGCCGCCTCCCTTGTGATCGTGTGTGAGTGTGTGTGTGAGGCGATCTAAATCATAGCGCGAGACCCCTTGACAAACGCCGCCGCCGCCGCCGCCGCCGCGAGGCTCGGTGCCAGGACCGTAGCGGCGGACAGATGACAGGCTCCCCGCCGCGGCTCGGGACTAATGCACCCCGCCGGCTGTTTCACCTCCGCGCCGAATTCCGCGCCGGCGGCGTCGTTCGCAACACAGCCCCATTCAACAGCCGCGGCAGGGCAGGCGACGGGGCCGGGACGGGGCGGACTCGTGGCCCCGCGCCAACCCCCCCCCCCCTCCCCCCCCCCCCCCTTCTACTCCCCCTACGCCGCCCGTCGCCCCAAATTCACACAATGAAACGTAGAATCGTCGCGGCGTGCAGTGGCGGCGGGGCGCAAGATCAAAATAAATGTTGCCAGCAACATGATTATATATTTCCTCGTTTCGCCACAGTTTTGTCGCCTCTCGTCGTTGTTTTTTTTAAATTTCAGCCTGAGCGCTGTCTCTGTCTGTCTCGCAGCTCTCAGGGTACTCTGTCATTTTCCTGCGTGTCCGACACCTTCTGTGTGCTCGCCGTCGCGGCCGCCTCCTCACCTCGTTCCCGCCGTGATCGATAAATATAATTAATTCCGCCGCCTTTAATGAAAGTCTTACACGGCCCGCCTTGTTTACTCGCTCTCCGAGGCGTACGGCGCCGGGGGCCAGCCGAGCCCTCCCCCCCCCCCCCCCCACCACCACCACAAATACCCCTCGGGCTCAGTGGGCAGGGTACAGGGCAGGGCACTTGCACCGCCAGCATCTTGTTCATCTCGTTCACACCAACCAGCACCTACCCAGCCCCCATTTCTTCCTATCAGAGAAACGGAGAGAGAAGGGAGAGAGAGAGAGAGAGAGGGGGGGGGGGGAGAGATTGGGCCGAACTGATGATGATCTCGAACAGTCCGATTGGGCAGTCGTCCCCGTTGCTCAGCCGCTCAGTCAGTCTCTGTAAGCCTCCCCCCCCCCCTTGACCTGTACCAGGACCGGGCAGGGGCCCACCTCTCGACTGGACTTCTCCTCTCGGAACGGGGCCCTATCCAACATCGGTTGCTTTTCACACTTTTACGAGCTTACGTCGTTCGGAATGACCTTTTGGACTTGAAAACGAGAGAAAAGAAGGGTGGGGTGCTCATGGCAGGATGACACGCACACACACACACACACACACACACACGCACACACGCACACACGCACACACGCACACACGCACACGCACACACGCACACACAGCACGTGCGGTGGCCCCGCGACTCGACAGAACCGCCTGGGGCGAAGTCCGCGTCGCCGTTCACTGGGCGCTTTGCCTTGCGCCCTACGATAGAACAGGCGCGGGTTCGATTCCCGTTGGCGCGCTGCGTTTTTTCCCCTGCCGCCCCGGCGGCCCCGGCGGCCCCGGCGCTGCTGGTGCAGACGGGTTAATTGGTGGCAGGGCAGCATCACCATCAGCGGCAGCCTCTCGCTCCTTCACACGCTCTCGGGGCCCAGGCGGGCGGGCGGCGCTGCCGGGTGCCCCGGGCGACCCTTTGCCTCATCGCCCTCGCCCCTGAGCCTGTGCCGGGCAGCCCGGGCCCGTGTGTAATGCCCAGCGCGGCTCCGGCTTCGGCACCGGCCGGCCGGGGTGGGTCAGCTATTTGAGGAATTCCGAGGGACACGGACATGCAACGCGGCCGGCAGAGGCCGCACCACGCCGCGCCACGCCGATTCAAGTGTACGCCGGGCGGGCGGGCGGAGGCGAGCGTGCTGCGGAATGCGCCTCATTGTCCTGTTTCACTTGGGCACACGGCACACCTACACGCCCCGCCGGCCGGAGGGTCTCGAGGCCGCAGGGTGAAGGAGCGGAGTCACTGGCCGCTGATCGCTATTGAGCTCCCACCTCTTTGCACACACCCCTTTCCGTTTGGCCCCTTCTGGTAGTGAATGAGCCCCGCCGCTCCCCCTCCGGGGCCTCGGTGGCGGCCGCGCCCCCGGCGCCCCACACTGCCACCGTTCGCCCACGTCCTGTTCCTCCCCGTGATGGTGGCCCGCCCCCTGTCCGAGCTTAACTGGCTCGGCGCTTTCGGGGACTTTGGCAGTACGTTACATGCGGTCGGCAGGCACCGGACCGGCCGGCCTGAACCGGACCTCCGCCTCGGCTTCGGTTTCGGCTTGGTTGGTCCGGGCCGGCCCGCGGGCTTTCAGTGCGCAGAATTATGATCCTGGCCCTGAGGCCCTCCCCCGGCGGCCGTATAGGACCCCAGCTCCGCACTCGGCCGTCACCGGTGGGAGGGGTCGGCTGGCCGCCGCACACGCCTCGGGACGCTCGTGTTCAAGTTGACGATGTGGCTGCACGGCTGCCTACCCCGTCCCTCCACAAGGGGCTTCCGGGTCGGGGTCCTGGAGGCTGGCTGAAGGCTTGCCGGAGGCGCTGCTCGCCAAGGCCGCCGCCCCGCCGCCAGACCGCCTCCGGGATGCCATGCCAGCAGCAGTAGGGCCCAGCAGAGAGCCTGGCGGGCCTGCCGGCACCGCGGCGGCGGCACCCAACTCGTCCGGTTCTGCGGGCGCTCCGTCGGAGGAGGCTGCAGAGCCAGCTGTGAGTCGGGCGCTGCGGTCATAAGTGGCGACGAGGACGAGTTGGGGCTCCGTGGGACGGCGCGCCGGTAGCCGCGGGCACCCCGGGGGGGCCAGGCCTCCGTGCTCGTTGCCACGCTCCGCACCCCGCCAGCAGGCCGCCAGCAGGCCGCCAGCGGGCCGCCGTGTGGCTCCAGCGTTTGAGTCTCCGGCCGCACGGCTCCGCTGGGCTGCCGCCTGCAGCCTGCGTCCGCGGGGCGGAGGCGGCGAGAGCGCCGTAACAGCAACAACGTTTTGGCCGCGAGTGTACCGAGCGGAGCACCGCACCGCACCGGCGATACCAACGCGAGCCCAGGCAATTTAAACGCGAAGAAAGCAACACGAAGAAAAAGACAAGGCTTGAGTACTCGTCGGAATGCCTTACTCGCGGCCGCGCCGCCGCGCCGACCCCGCCTGCTGTAGTACGGGCCGGAACGTGCGTACGCCCATATCGCCGAAATAAAAGCCTCGCAAACCTGTCTGACCGCGCTGCCGCCGCTGCGCCGCGGGAGGCGGGAGTGAGAGAGACAGGAGAGGGGGGAGGGGGGGAGGGGGGAGGGGGGAGGGGGGAGGGGGGAGGGGGGGGGGGGGGGGGAGGGGGGAGGGGGGAGGGGGGAGGGGGGGAAGGGGGGAGGGGGGAGGGGGGAGGGGGCCGTCCGCAACAAGCAGGCGTCGTGTCGTCCGTCCTTCCACTATCGGCCGGCTATCGGCCCTCGGCGGCCCCGCGGCGGCCCCGCGGCCCTGCAGACCATGCGGACGCGTCCCACGTGAGTCATGCCTCCCCCCCCCCCCCTCCCCCCCTCCCCCTCCCCTCCCCCCCCCCCCCCCCCCTCCCCTCCCCCCCCCCCTCCCCTCCCCGCCCCCCGCGAGAACCCCTCTTGCTGTGGCGGTGCCGATTGGACTCTGGATAAGCACGGCGCGCGGTCTGGAGCTGGAGAGAGAGAGAGAGAGAGAGAGAGAGAGAGAAGAGCGGTTCCGTCTGGCAGACCCCCTCCCCCTGGGTGAGGGAGAAGGGGTGGGGGGCGAGGGTGGAGGAGAGGGGGGCTTGTTTACGCCGGCAAGAAAAGCCGAAGCCCGGCTCCGTTTCATCACCCGGGCCGACCAGCCACATACGGCGGTGCCTCTGACAGCAGCCCGCAGGCGGCCCGCAGGCATCGGGACGACAGCACACTGAGGGCGAGGCTTCTCCCCGCCGGCCGTGACAGGCTCATGAGATAAGGGGCGGCCGTCATGAGTGGTCATGAGCCGTCAGGCCACGGAGTGCTCGGAGTGAGTGGACGAGTTGACGCCGTCGGCGGCGGGGCGAGGCGGGTGGCGGTGATGACTGCGAGCTGCCGGGTGACTCCAAGCGCGGCGGACTCTCTCTCTCTCTCTCTCTCTCTCTCTCTCCATCTCACTCCCGCTCTCTTGCCTGCACGGATCAAATCGAGGAGAGCGAGAGAGACGACAGGTCCGAGTGTGTGCGGTTCCCGCCCGGTTCCTCCTCCTGGGCCCGGCGGTGTAAGACCGGGAGCGGATGCCATGTCTGCCGTGGCCGCAGGCTGCCGCAGGCACGCTGGCTGCGGACCCGCCGGCGCAGCGCCAGCCTGCCAGCCTCCTGGGCCGGGGACCCAGTGGGGCCCAATGGGGCCGCGCAGTGCCGGTGCTAATGGTGACGCTGCCGGACCAGAACGATGCTGCCCGGTCCGGCAGCTCGGCGGCAGTCCGGACCCAGCTCCGCTGCAGCAGCGTGCGCTTACCAAAAATCGCTACACTTCCTCTTCGCGCGCGAGAAAAAAATCTATGTCTTGCGGCTAAGTCTTTGTATAATGGGGTGCAGCGGGGCCACCTTCTGTCCAGTGTGTTTTTTTCCTTGGTGGTCGATAAAGCCGCAAAGACTAACCTCCTCACTTGTCACTTTCTTAGCCGCTGCTGCCGCCGCCGCCGCCGGCTGGGTGGATGTGATGCTCGAAGAGCGCCTCCATGCAGCGGCCACAAGAGCCACACACGCAGGCCACCGATGCGGTAAGGTTAATCAGGCGCAATACAGAAGTATAGGTTTGGCGCAATGCAGTAGGTTTGTGGGCAGTACCGCGTCGTCCTGGGCCTTGGGCCTGCAGGCGGGAGGGGGCCCACCATTCACGCGCCCTGCAGCAAAGGACGTCGACAGCGCCGAGGCCAGAGGCCGCAGCGGCCAGTCACAAACGTCAGCCAAATCAGTCACTTCATAACCCCACTTTTGATTTTTCTGCCATAATAATCATGTTGTGCGGGTGCCAAACTGCGGCACCGGTTGCCCAGAAAGTCCTCGGCGAACTTCTGACCGCCTTATTTCTCTTTCTTTTTTCCAGGGTCGCGCCGTGAATGCACCGGCCAGAATATCGACGCCGACTCCCCACACCTTTACACACCCTTCATGACGCCGCCGGCTGCCAGGGGAGTCCATCAGCCGGCGGGTCTCCATTGAAAAACACGGCTCTCCTCTCCTGCTCCCCATTGTGTGTCGTCCACTCCTCTCAGCGGCGGCCCCGGCGCGGCAGGGAGACCCCAAAGGACACCCTGCAGCACTGCTCGGGGTCCTCGGAGACCGCGTCGTCGGGGACCCAACGCCGCACGGGGGGCTGGACAGCAGCAGCAGGGCGCTGCAGGGCACTCGCTGCCGGTGTCGCCCTGAGCCTCCCCGCGCCGATCCACAACGCCGTGGGCACGTCCCGATGCAAGCACTCTCTCTCTCTCTCTCTCTCTCTCTCTCTCTCACACACACACACACACACACACGCACACACACACGTCAATGTATGACGCCCCTCGGTGGTGGTGCCCCGCTCATCATCATCCAGTCTCCGGGACGAGCAAGGTGCACACAAGGTGCACACAAGGTGCACACAAGGTGCACACAAGGTGCACACAAGGTGCACACAAGGTGCACACAAGGTGCACACAAGGTGCACACAAGGTGCACACAAGGTGCACACAAGGTGCACACAAGGTGCACACAAGGTGCACACAAGGTGCACACAAGGTGCACACAAGGTGCACACAAGGTGCACAGGTGCACACAAGGTGCACACAGGTGCACAAGGTGCACACAAGGTGCACACAAGGTGCACACAAGGTGCACACAAGGTGCACACAAGGTGCACACAAGGTGCACACAAGGTGCACACAAGGTGCACACAAGGTGCACACAAGGTGCACACAAGGTGCACAAGGTGCACACAAGGTGCACAAGGTGCACACAAGGTGCACACAAGGTGCACACAAGGTGCACACAAGGTGCACACAAGGTGCACACAAGGTGCACACAAGGTGCACACAAGGTGCACACAAGGTGCACACAAGGTGCACACAAGGTGCACACAAGGTGCACACAAGGTGCACACAAGGTGCACACAAGGTGCACACAAGGTGCACACAAGGTGCACACAAGGTGAATTCATCCTCTGCCTTCGGGGCCCTCGGGGCACAATGCGATATTTAGTGCCACCTTTGTGTCCATTGTGCCGGCCCCGATCCCCGAGTCGGAGGGGGCGGGGCCCAAAGGGAGGGGGAGGGGGAGGCCCTCACGGGGCAGTGGGGTGGGTTACGGGTTCCTCGTATAGCAGTGGTTGGCCCGGCTGTGACTGCCGAGGAAAGCACACAGGCACGTTATACATCTACGAAAATCTCAGACCCTATACACATACAGTAGGTGAGTCAGAGACCCCGCGTCACTGCAAGCGTGAAACTTGCACTGCACTTGCACTGCACGGCCGCCGGCGGCGCCTCGCAGCCTTGCGGTCGCCCGCGGCCTTCGCGGTAGGTCAGTGTCCCTGGAGCCGTGCGTCGCTCGCCGAGGAGTGTCTCTATCTCGGGCATGCGGGCGCGCCCCGCCCCGGCAGACAGACGGAGCCGGAGCACGAGATCAGTCGGGGCCGGGGCGGGGCGGCCGGGGCCCCGGGGGCGCCAGGCCGCCAGGCCGCCAGACTCGCGTTACCGGCGCCTCCCGAGGCACAGACCGCTTCGGAATGACCCCGAAACACCGACAGGCCGAGATAAGAATGTGCCTCGAAGGTGTTTTGGGAGAGTTTTTACCTCTCGTAGTAAAAAGATAGTAAGAGCCCCCCCCCCCCCCCTCTCCGGTCTCCCCTCGTCCCCGGCAGCGCGCCGTGCGATAAATTCTTGGCACTGTGTATAATGTCAGTTAGAAAGCGCACTGCATGTCTGCAGTAAGGGAGATATAGACGCAATGGCCTGGAATAGCCCCTGCTGCCACTGGCCCCGCAGGCCCCGCAGCCCCGCAGGTGATTGGAGCCCCCCCCCCCCCCCCTCGCCCAGCCCGCAGCCCCCCCTCTGCGCCACGCACCAGAACCTCTCTAGCCTCCTCGCCTCGTATCGTATCGTATCAGTTTTGAAAGGAGGCGACCGAAGAAAAGAAAACAAGTGAATACAGCCGTGCGATTGATGGACTCTTGGAAGGAGTGGCGCTAATAGTATCCCCTGGACCAGACACAAAGGCCCTCGGTGCAGCCTCCTGCCGCCGGCCGGGGCGGCGAGGCAGCAGCGCGCGGCGTCGCCGTACCGGCTCGGCCGCTGCCACCTTCACGGTCCTTCACCTGAATTGGCAACAGGGGGAGGGGGCGACAGGGTAGGGTCCTCGGGGAGGCTAACCAGGCTGCAGGAGGAGGGGTACCGCAGGCAGGCAGCGGACCGGGGCCCGGCGGGCCGGGGAGGCGTGGGAACACACGGGGCCCGCTGCTCCCCGCCCTGGAAAATAGATGGCGCAACGACAAAGAAGCTCGGCCCGGCTCCGCCACCACCGGTCACCGGCCGCGCGCGCCTCGCCGGGGACACCGCCCGTCAGCGACATGCGGCCAAAAGTCTTCCGAGAAAGCTCTTTGGCTGTGCTTGTGGAGAGTGCCTCCCTGCTGGTGCAGCGCGGTCTGAGGTCTGACTGGCCGGCCGGCGCGGTGCGTTGCGCTATCGCAAGGGGGCGATCGGTGCCGGCGGCGTACGCCCGGCGGGGTGCAGCGTGCAGCGTGCAGCGGCCTGAGGGCGAGGGCGCTCTCGCGGCGCAGCCTCTCGCCTCCGCACAATGAGGAGGGACCCCTCCGTAGCGCCACCTCCGCCGCCTCCCCCGCCGCACTCGCAGCTCCGAGGCCCGCTTTATGCGTCGGGCACAAAGGACGTCGGGACCCGGGTGGCGGACCTCCGCTGCGTGGCTGCGTGGCTATGCTCCCTCTGTCCAGCAACTGCAGTAGGAATGTCTCCGGTGCCCAGCAGGTGCGGCGCGCGGCCTTCCAGCGGGGCGCTCCCGGCCGGGCGCCGGTCTCCCACGCGGCGGCCTGCGCCTGTGAGTGCATCGCCGTGTCCGCCGGTGTCGCCCGCATCCCCGCCGCCGCCGCCGCCGCGCTCCGCTGAGCACGCGTCGTCCACTAGGCCTGCAACGTGTGCGTGTCGCCCTCGGTGCGTCCCGCGGTAGCCGCCGCGGGGACACGCCGAAGCCCTACGAGTAGTCTGTAGGGTACAAAGGAGTCTGCACCAACGCAAGTTTCGTCCGGACAATTCGTCCGTAAGGACTGCACGGAGTGCGGGGCGGCGACCAGCGCCGGCGGCTGTCAGGCTCTGTCGGGATGGTAGCGGCTGCGGTGACCGCGGCCCCGTCAGGCCCCCGTCAGGCCCCCGTCAGGCCCCCGCGGCACCCGGCCTCTCGGTCCGGCCGGCCTGGCCGGTCCGGCAGAGGCGAGGGGTACCCCACTGCTTCCAGTCAGTGTACGTCTTCCAGTCCAGTCACTCTCCAGTCAGACTCCAGTCAATTTCCAGTCGGACACGTCGTGCGGCTACAATACCGGGAGCGCACGGTCGCCCCACACCGAAGCTCGGTAGCCGCGTGGTTAGCGAGTCCGGCCGGCGAGTGGCTGGTCGGATGTTCAACTCTTTGCCGGTCCGTGCGTTTTTTCTGTCGGCTCACCTAAGGCTACGGTGTGTAAAGTACCGGGGGCGCGCTGCCTCTATCATCGCCGCTCTGTGGCCGTATGAGTAGGGTGGCTGGCCAGCGGCCGAAAGGTCGTTGGTTCGAGTCTGGCTAATCCTTCTAAATTTTTCTTGTGTCTGCGTTTGGAAGGCAGAGGGTAAAATATACTTCCGAACGTGGCGTCGGTATGGCTGTCTGAACGGCCGTGCGCGCTGCGTCACTGAGAGATGTAAGCGTTGGGTTTCAACTTGAAGATTCCCGCAGCACGGTCGGGCTTACCCCCGTTCCCGGGTCCGAGGTTCTCTCGGTCGCCCGGGGTTTCCGGCGGGGGGGCTCTGTGTCTACCAAGGAAACTTGGTTCGGAGACTCGGGTGTATGCTACGGGGGTACCTAGGGTTCGGTACCTTCGTTTTCGCTCCCTGTGAATCTGGCAGACGAGGACACGCCGTCGCGACTAGGGTTCGTCGTGAAGTACAGCAGCTTCGGCTGTGTACGATATAGGAAAGCCTACCTCCCCCCCAATCCGCTCGGGAGTGGCCGCAGTGCCACAGACCAACCAGCCAGTCGAAGGGAGTTGATTCCGGAAATCTGGCTGGCGGAGGGGGCTACATTGACCGTTGCGGAAGCGTGCCCCTGAAAAAGGCCGCTGCGTTGTGCCTGTGTCTTAGCGGCGGTCGATACCTGGTACACCGGTTCCCATTCGAACACCGAAGTTAAGCAGGAGGGTTCCAGGCGGAGGCCTGGGACGAGGTAGTGCCCACCCATTTTTGCATTTTTTTTCATAAGCATCCACATATTTCTAAGCGAAACAAAAATTCCAGTCAATGGAAAAGTCTGGTCCAGTCACCCGTCAGTGTACACCCGTCCGCGGGCAGAGGCCATGTTTGACACGGCACAACAACAGGGCCTGGGTGGCGTCGGCCGGCTCGTGCCAGGCCCGGCAGGCCAAATAAAAAGCCAGGCCTGAGCCACACTCGGGCCCGTTCACCCGGCGTGTAGCCGGCGGCGAGGAGAGGTGGTGCGGCGGTGCTGTATGCCTTCACACCTCCCCCGTGCACACCCCCGGCCCCGGACGGAGGAGTAATACTCGTGCCTTCCTCCTCGTTTTCTCCCCGTTTCCTTTTCCTTTTTCCCTGCCTTCGCGCCCCGCCCGGCCGCTACGCGTGACGTGTGCAGCACTGGCGGTGCCCGAGATCAGGCCCGCCACGGGGTGTGGTGGGAAGGCCGCGGGCCGCGGGCCGCGAGGAGCCGGCCGGTGACGTCAGAGGGCAGGCACTCGACCTGACGAGCCCCGGTGATGAGATGCTGCCCAATGCACGCAATTTCTTCCACGCCGTGCACTGGCGCCACGCACAGGCGCCAGCCGTATGGTGCCGAACCTCTGGAATGAGAGTCGGAAAAGCTATCCGTTTTCAGACCTCAGCAAAGGACATGTCACCCACTTACTACACACACACACATCCCAGGTCGAAAGGGGACGCCTCTCATGCGGCGCTCCAGTTAGCTACCTGGGATAGTTTTGTGATGCACACACACGCACAATATAAGAGGTATATAAATGGAATGGTGCACCCAAATGACGAGTCCAATAACCGAGATAAGGACGAAATTGCTCATTTCATTAGGGAAGGTACACACGCCTCTGCCCCGGGCTGCGGGGCTGCGGGTACGGGAACACACCTCGCCAGCCGAACCCTCGTTGCCTGGCGGCGGCGTCCATGTCGTGAGCGAGGCCGGGCGTCCGGCGAGCGCCTCCGAGCGAGTACCCCGAGAGCCCGCCTCCGCCCGCCTCCGCCCCCCGGCCTGGCCCGGCCCGGCCCGGCCCGGCCCCCCGAGTCGTGTGCAAGGATTGCAGTTGTTGATGTTCCTTTTGCCCCGCCGGGCCCGCACCGTCTGCTCCCCGCCTCCGAGAGATCGGCCGCTTCGCTGAAATTGCCGGGGTCCCCCTCTTCTTTTGTCTCGAAACCCGTGCGTTGCATCGCATTGCATGCAAGGTCGGGCGAGGCAGGCGAGCAGCTCGCTACGGCCCTGCACCGCCTGCAGCCCGCACCGCCTGCAGCCCGCACCGCACCCCGTGGCCGCCCTCCTGCGGCCGCACGCCGACGCCGTCCCCGTCTTCTCCTTCCCGCTTCTATTTTCTATCCACTCCGCGCCCCTTTTCTTCTGCCGCTGGCCCGTCATGCCGCGGCGGCGTCAGCGGCCGCTATTGCCGCCCCGCCGCCGGTACGCACGTTGTGGTAACAATGCAATCAGAGACACTCCCTCCCCTCCCCCCTCCTAATGCCCCCTCCTCTTTTCCAATCCCGTACTCCACTCCATACTACGGAATGTGAGTACGTAGTATAGTAGTACAGCCCCCCCCCCCTCTCCCGCCACGCCCCGCGCCGAGTCGGCGCTGCATTTGTGCCCCCCTCCCCCCCCTCCACCTCCTTCAGACCTTTTCTTCTTTTCTCTCCAGCGCTCCGTGCGCTGCGCCACGCTGCACCGCCGCCGCCGCCGTCGCTGCGCGTTGGAAGGACGCGATGCGATTGCTCGCTCCGCCTGCCCGCCGCTTCCCTCCGGCTGATTCCTGCTTCGTATAAGCTCTATGTATCTCGGTTGCACGATGCACTGTTGGAGAGAGAGAGAGAGAGAGAGAGAGAGAGAGAGAGAGAGAGAGAGACAGGCCACAGTGTTCGGAAATGGTTGGGAATCGCTGCGGCGCGGCGTGAGTCACTGCCCCGTCCCGTCAGCACCACTCACACGGCCAGGCAGTGCAGGCAGTGCAGCGCTGCAGCCCGGCACCGTGCCGGCACACAGGAGGCGGCTGCGAGGCTCCGTGCTACGTCATGTGTGAGATCGGAGTGGTGGATTCATCAGCAGGCAGGTCATACGGCCGCAGCAGCGCAGGGTCCTAACCCCTCCGGGGCAAATACAGAGAGGCGAGGGGGCGTCATCACGGACAGCCTCCGCCCCTCCTCAGTGCGTTTGTCAGCTGTTTGCAGTGGGAGGAGCCCACCTTGTCGTCAGATACCAGTCTCTCTCTCTCTCTCTCACTCACACGCGCGTTGGTCATTGGCGCGCGCTCACACACACGCACAACTTTCTAATCCTGGTCGGCGACACTCCGCGCGCGCAGGACGACTCCCGGCCGTCCGTCCGGTCCAGGATGTGCCGCCGCCGGCGCCGCCCGGTGCGTCACAGGTGCGAGGGTGACGTCACCGCCGCGCGCTCATTGGCCGCCGCAGTGGGCCGGCGCGGGCGAGAGGCCGAGAGAGACTGGGGGTCTCTAACGCGCGGCCCGGCACCTCACCCGTCGAATGGCCAAGTAGTATTCCGTGCTCGTCATAGAACAGCCCAGCCCACGGGACCCACGGGGATTAGAGAACCTCAGAGGTTCGCTGCCGGTTCTCTAAGGACAGCGCAGGGCCGCTCTAACGGGCCCATCCAGCTCTCATCCGCAGAAGACGGCCCCTCCGCGGTCTGCGAGCCATCAGGCGAATCACGCGAATCATCTCTCAAATAAATCCCAATTATCTACTCGCTGCGTACGAAGGTGTTCCCCGAAGGATACACCACCGGGAGGGAAAAGTACCGCCGTGTCCGCGGCGAACCTCCCCGCCTCGCCGCTATCTGCGTTCGCATTCACCTAATCTGCCTGCTAGTGGCGCGTCCGTCATGCGGTGCCTGCAGCGAGGGCGGCCTTCGGCGAACTGAGGCCGGTGGATGTGGGTGTCGGTGTCCGGCTTGACACGGCTCCCGGATGGTCCTGGACCGAGTCCTGGACCAGCAGAGCAGGGGGGCCGGGGGCCGGGGGCCGGGGGCCGGGGGCCGGGCCATGCATCGGGATCCACGCGGCTCCTCGGAAATGGGGGGCGCTTTCCATTGGGCGGCTGTCATCAAAACGACGACTTCCTACGAAAAGTAGCTTAGCTTTCGACCTCGAAACAGAAGCACATCAAGGTCGTCAACTGCACCACAAATTGTGAGGTCACTGATGACTGATGCCGCCTGGAACCCTCCTGCTTAACTTCGGCGACCAAGAGAACCTCGGAACCGGGGAACGGGGGTAAGCCCGACCGTGCCGCGGGTATCTTCTAGTTGAAACCCAACGCTTGCATCTCTCAGTGACGCAGCGCGCACGGCCGTTCAGACAGCCATACCGACGACACGTTCGAAAGTATATTTTACCCTCTGCCTTCCAAGCATAGACACAAGAAAAAGTTTGGAACACCGAAAAGAGTCGAACCCGCGGCCGTCCGGTCACCGGTCAGTCGCTCGACCCATGCGGCCACAGAGCCACGATGGCGACTGCGGCGCGGCCCCTATACTTTACACACCGTCGTCTTAGCTGAGCCGACAGAAAAAATGCACAGAACAGCAAAGATGTGAACCCTGACCAGCCGCCCGCTAGCTTAATTCGCTAACCACGTCACTACCGAGCTTCGCTGCGAGATAACTGTGCGCTCCCGGTACTGTAGCCGCACGACGTGTCCGACTGAAAATTGGCTGGACTTTGACTGGAGAGTGACTGGACTGGAAGGCGTACACTGACTGGGAGCACTGGGGTACCCCTCACCCTAGCCTCATCATCACACACTGATTCTCTTCTCCTAGCCCGTGTTGTGTTTTTTTCCTTGTAAACGAAAGTGACAGAGCTCGTCACAATAAGACCTAATCTCCTGTCCGCCGCACGGCCCGCCCCGAGGCTGCGCCGCGCCACGCACCGGGAGAGGACTTCTGGGTACGCTGCGCCCTGCGCCCTGCGCCCTGCGCCCTGCGCCCTGCGCCCTCCGTACCGCACCAGTGAGAGCGGCCGTCTCTTCCCGGCAGGGACTACCGCCCCTCTCCCCCGTGTGGACACAGAGGGCAGACAGCCCTCCGGGGGCCGGATCCGGCAGCAGAGCGGGGCTCCTGGAAGGCGAGGGGCGGCGCGGCGATGTGCGAGCTGCCGCTTGGCTTCCTGGGCGGACGAAAACGGTCTCGCTGGTCTGCAGTGCCCAGTGGACAGTGGGGCAGTTCAGGTGACGGTTCGAGTTGAGGCGGCGGCGACGGGCCGCCATGTTCGGCGTCCTTCTTCAGAAGGTGGCGGACGCTTTGGCGGCCCCTTTGGTCACCTGGCGTCCGCGCCGGCCTCTCCACCCCCCGCAGGGCCCCGGCAGGGCCCCGGCAGGGCCCCCGCAGGGCCCCGGGCCCGGCGGCGGGTCTCCGGCGGTCAGCGGCCCGGCACTCTCCGACTATCGCCTTGTCACCTCGCCGGGCAGCCCGGGCCATCATAAAGCACCCGGACACACCGATGCCGATGCTGTGGCAGGCAGCGGGGGCAAAGCGCCGCGCCGGGAGCCGGCAACAAATGTACAGTTACATACAATTTGTATTATTTTCTTAAAATAAAATACAGCAATTTAGAAAATTTTGAGATACAGTATACAGAAATAAATCATAGAATCGACAAAATAAATTGGCAGAGCTTTCCGGCCTAGCACAAATAATTTCTCTTCTTTACCAAGTGCTATTTTTTTCCGCACGGCTGGTGCTTGACGAGGCGCAGCAGGCGGACGCTGCTACGCTGCTGTGTGGCGCCGCTGCAGGCGATAGAGCACGGCTAGAGCACGTGTGATCCCATGACCGTATGACGGCGCGGCCAGGCACTTCCAGAGGACCCGACGGACCCACCGCCTGCCGTCAGCGGGCCCGCCCCGCCGCCACGAGCCGCGTCACCGGGGGGGACCTATCATCACGTTGCTGGCATCTCACCAAAAAGCTCTTTAATTTTTTTGTTCCGGCGCGTGTTTTTATTTTATTTTTTTATCTCCTCTTCGCGCCAGTATATTCCTGTGTACTGACATAAATTAAGAGCCCCCAATTCTGATGGGGCACACGCGGCTCTCCAGTGGCGGCCGAAGTGGCGGCAGCGGCTGGCAGTGCGGCCGCGGCCAGCTCTGCTCAGCGCGGCCGGCCGGCTCGGCATGGGCTCCTCTCGGCCACGTATCATCCAGTTCACGGAACGAGGAGCAGGGTGTGGTGCTGAGCGGGGCGAGCGGCGAGCCACCGAGCTGCGCTCTGCGCTGATCTCCCGGAGACCCCCACAGCCGTAGAGCCCCCAGCCCCAACGCCAACGCCTTTGTACTAACGCCGAAGTAAATGTGGTCCGACGATTCCAAACAGCGCACGATGCAGAGCAGCCGGGCTGCCAGGGCTGCCAGGGGTCGCGGAGCGCAGCGCTGCGCACCAAGGCCGAGCGAGGCGAGCGGGGCCCGGCCCGGGCCGTGGCCGACGTGCCGGAGATGGGCCCAAAGTCCGAGCCGGCGGGGCTGGCGGGGCGCAGGGATTAGTGGCGGTCCTGGTCTAGCCTATTGTCCGGCCGGCCACGCCCGCCGGCCGCTGCGCCGGCCAGCGCATGAAAGACGTGCCACCGAAAAATGCTTTTAGTGTTGTTCACTTATTTTCGAGAAGAAAGGAGAGGCGACGAGAGAGAAAGCATGGCGGCTGTAGTTGCCGCGACAAAGACAAAGACAAAACAAGGCCCGGTAAATATTGTGAGCGACGATTTTTTTTTATTTGCCCTATTGTCCAGGGCGGGGCGGGGCGGCGCGGCGGCGGCTGGCGGGGCGGCCGCGGGCCGCGGGCACGCACTAGAGACACTGCCGGACTCCGCCGGACGCAGTGGACACTCGGTGGGACGGCAGGATCACAGGTCGCGGCGCGCCGCGGGCCGCGCACCGCTCCGCACCGCTCCCTCGGCCGCGACCATGGAGCGCCTTGCAGAGCCGGGTAGGCAGCCCGCACGCGGGGCTGCGGTCGGGTTGCCTACGCGGAGGCGCCCGCAAGGCGCAGTGCGCGCGCTGGCCCCGCCCTCCCTGGTCTATGGCGCCCCGGGCCGTACCGAGAATCGGAATCAGGGGCCCACAGATAGGCGCGCTTCGCGAAAGAAGAGAGGAAAAACAAAAGAGGCCGAGGATTGTCGCCCGCTTTGGCGAACCCTCAATGCGCGTGGGTCGGACAGTCTGTCCCGGCCAAGGGCTCCGTGCTTCAGGGAAGCGGCTGCGAGCTTCCGCGCCGGGGAAGCCCTGAGTCCGGCGGCCGGCGGGGCCCTGGACGCCGGCGGCGACAGCGGCGACCTGTCGACGGCCCCGGGGACAGAGCCGGCCCGCCCCCGAAAGCCCCGCAGCACCCAGAAGGCCGGCGACGTCGGCGTCGGCTAAGGAGAAGGGACTCTGCGCCGACGTCAGCGGAGCGTCGGAAAATCACGGAGGGGTCAGGAGGGCCAGGAGGGCGAGGGCCGGGCCGGCGGGCCGCCGACAACGCCGACCGAGCAGCGTCGCCCTCTCCGCCCTCCAGACACCCTTGTCTTCGCACCAGTCCGCGCCGCCCCGGCTTCCTGGGAAGCATTTGTTGTTTGTCTGCGGTGCTCACGGAGGGTACGGTGCGCGGCCTCCCGCCCGGCCGCCGCCGCCGCCGTCAGCTACTGCACGCGCCTGCCTGCCGACCCCCGCTCCGGACGAGGCCATTTCCATTATTGCTCATATTCTCGGCGTCTGATTTCGGCCGCCGCCCGGCCTATCTTTAGACCCGGGGCGGGGGCCGGGCCGGGCCGGCCGCGAGAACAAAAGCTGTTGACGCTGCCAAGGTATATAACCCAGGAACAGGGCGCCGCCGCCGCCCGCCCGCCCCCGCGCGTCTCCGAGCAGCCCGCCGCCGGGCCGCAGCCGCGGCAAGCAGCGCCCGCCACCGCACGCCAACACAACGTTATCGGTCGCGTCCGCGGGTCCACGCTCGCCAACGCTATCGGCAGCGGCTCGTGATAGTGAAAGCACTTTGCGGCCGAGTTTTGATCGCACTCCGAGCAACAACTGAGTGTGTGGAGATTATGAGAGAGAGACAAAGAGAGAGACAGAGAGAGAGAGAAATGAGAGACGGGCAGAGAGAAAGAGAGAGAGAGTTTGAGTTTGAGGTTCGTCCTCCACCCATATAGGCGCACCATGTTTGCGATCCGTTGTACCACGGCACAGCCGCGCACCATTCGCGAGGTTAGGTTAGGTTAGGGTACGGCTGTGAGACGCCCCGCCACGCGCCGCAGCCGCAACGCCCGCCTCGGTCGCTCGCTCGCAGCGCTGCATTCTATTTTTCCCATTTGGGGGGAGTTATCTTAATCTCCACTTCGGTGAAGCGCCGTGCCCGGCGGCCACAAGCCCGGCAGCCCAGTAGCCGCTCCGGTATGGTCCCCGCCGGGACCTAAGTGGCCGCATGGAATCTAGCCTCGCTGCTGTCGACAGGCAATCTCTTCTTTTTGAGGAACAGCAAGCGCGCGCGGGGCCGCGGCGTTTAGCGAGAGGGGAGCAGTGGGGACGCATACCGCGAATAGAACGAGAGGGAAGAGGGGGGGGGGAATGGATTGTGAGCGTGTCATCGCGATTTTGTGCCGATGTGTGCGTTGTCTGCACAGCTAGCCGCGGCCGCCGCCGGCCACCAGACCCGGCCGCGCCGTGGGAATGGAGAGTACTTCGCCAAGCCGCGAGTGGGGGTCCCCAGGGCAGGTCGTGCCGTGCCGTGCCAATGAAAGGCAACACCTCGAAATCCATTTCGCTTCCAGCAGCGCTGGGGCAGCGCCACACACACTCAAACACGTCCCGAGTCGTCAGCGATGCGGAACTGTCGGCGCGGTGCCTAGCCCAGCCCAGGGGCCCAGCACACAAGCCCATAGCACAGCGCCGCACAGCGCCGCTCAGCGCCACCGCGTCCCATCCAAATACTGTATCGCGCGGCCTACTTCCGCATCGCTCGACACTCGACACTCCGCCGCTGCCGCCATCGCTTCCACCTGCAGTTCTCCAAGGGCGGCAGCGGCGACACGACAAACCATTCGCCGGGGGAGGGGGAGGGGGGCTCCTCAGGTTTAACGCCGAAGCCGAATGATTTTCGCCGCCACGCGGCGAGCAGCGCGAGGCATCAATGTGTCGGAATGCAGGCGGCGGCTCCTAGGGGCGGGACACGCCGCCACGCCGCCACGCCGCCACGCCGCCACGCCGCCACGCCGCCACGCCGGGCTCCGGCCCTACAGGCCTTAGGGGCATCCGGCCTCCGGGGCCCAAGAGATGTCTTGGCTCCCCTGCGGCGGCGGCGTGCAGGCCTTATCGCGCGGCCCACTCGCAGCCCGGTTCGGGGAACGTTCCAACACCTTTTATGCCTCTCTCTCTTTCTCCCTCATATACTCTTCTCCTCTCACTTCTCCCTCTTTCCTTCTCTTTCTTCATATCTCTACCTCACGGGTTCGAATTGAATCAACTATGAGAGAGACAGAGAGTGGCCTCGGCGGGCCGGAGCGGAGAGAGGCGGGGCGGCGGAGGGCGGGGCGGCGGGGGGCGGGGCGGCGGGGGGCGGGGCGGCGGGGGGCGGGGCCGAGGCAGCCCGAGGAGAGGCACAAAGTACATAATACGCCCCGGAGGCCCCCGTGCCCCCCGAGCCCGTGCCCGCGCGCCCCCCGTACGTACACGGAGTACGGAGTGTACGTACACAGGCACACGGACCGGCCGGACCGGGGGGCGGAGCGGAGTGGAGAGAGGGGAAGGAGGAAAACACATCTCAGACCTTACGCGCGCGCTTACGATAAAAACCGCATTCTCCTCTCCCCTTCTCACTCTCCCTTCGTTTGCTCCGCCGCTGCCACTTCTCTCTCTCTCTCTCTCTCTCTCTCTCTCTCTCTCTCTCTCTCTCTCCTTTCATTTCAGCCCGCATTCCGTCGTGTCGCAGAGTGTGTAGTGTGAGTGTGTGAGAGAGAGAGAGAGCAGCGGTTTGACGGAGAGAGATAGAGATATGGGAGGGGAAGTGAAGGGAGTCTGCGCGTCTGCCTGGGTCCTTCACTCCTGCGTGGTGTGATACATGGTTCAGAGACACCGGTCTAGACGTACTCGCCTCTCCTGAGCGGGCCCGGCAGCCCCGGCGTGGCACATCACATTCAGGGGCGTTACCCGACGCGGAGCGGGGGGGGGGGGGGGGGGGAGGGGGGGGGGGGGGGGCACCATTTGTGCGAGACTCGGGCCTCCGGCGTGACGTCAGGGCCGCCGTCACGAGGATTCAAAACGAATATCTTCGCATGCTGAGGGTGCCTGCCTGCCGGGGGGGGGGGGGGAGGGGTAATTTATAAGGTTGACGATTATAGTATATATGCCGGCAGGGTTCAGTCAGACATTCCGCCCAGATACGATCCGATACCGACCTGTCGCGCCGTGCGGCGTTGGGGTTGAATTACACACCTTTTGTGTGACGAATCGAGCCAGGAGAAGTGGATATATTATATTCTCGTTTCAGGGTTTTTTTTTTGTGTGTGAGTGCGTTTTTGCCGCGTCTTGAAGACAAGAGTAAAATGAAGTGCATTTTTTTGAGGTGGGGGAGGGTTGTTGGCAGTGTAAACCCGAGTGCTCCCCCGGCAGCCGGCACCGGGAGTCGGCTCTCCCAGCGTGGCGCCTCGTTCTGAATAGCGCATGGAGAGGGAGCGAGACGAGGAGAGGCGGCGGGGCAGAGGCCGGGGATGGAAGGAGACAGAGATGCCGGAGCGTACGCCCGTACGGCCCCTCAGCGGCGGCGGCGGCGGCAGCGCGGTGTGATGCGATGCAGGTATACGGGCAACAAACTTCACACCACACGGGCGGTGGCGCGGCGGGGCAGCGGGGTGGGTGGGGCTGCCGAGCTGCACAAGAGGCTGGCTGGGAGGAGCTGCGGGGCGGGCGGCCCTCTGGGGCGGCCCTCTGAGGCGGCCCTCTGGGGCGGCACGGTGCTGCTGGTGGTGCCAGGCTACACGGCGGGAGCGGGCGGGCAGCGGCAGAGGCCGTGGGGGCCGCGGCAAGTCCGCGAGCACAGCGCTGACCCGGCGCTTCCTACGGGACCTTCTCCTTCGAGACTCGGGCCGCGACACCGTCGGCGCACGTACCGCCCCGCGGCCCCGCCAACGCCCTGCCGAGGACGCAGCACTCTGGCAGCCACAGGCCCCGGCGGCCAGGTGCTCCAGATTCAGGATTCAGCACAGCATCCGATCCGAACCGAGCGCGTCGCATCGCGTCACCTACCTGTCGGTCCCGGCCGGCTCCGCTCGGCTCCGCCCGTACCGGCCCTCGGCGTCTGGGGAGTGGAGCGGAGCATGGAGTAAGCTTGAGGAGGGGGGGTTACTACCGGGCAGGAGCCGGGAGCCGCAGCGCGCCAGGCGCTGCCAGGCGCTGCCGCAAGGCCTTCGCCTCGGCCCTGCGGCCTTGCTTACCGTGCTCATTCCGAACGCCGTTTCTTCCTTTTGCACTTTTCCCTCCGCCTCTCGTTTGTACCCGGTCCTTTATTTGTGACGGGGCTAAAGGTCCGGCTCGGCTCGGCTGGGGCCCCCCACTCCATCCCGACACGGCGGCAGCAGCGCCGGCAGCGCCGCCGCCCGGACGGAACCAACCACAACCAGAACCGGGTTCAGGTTGAGAAGCCGCGACAAAACCGCGAGCCGCGAGCCCTCCTGTCTCTGCTGCCGCTGGGTAGGGTTGCCGCCGGTTGCCACCACCGGTTGCCACCTCGCTGCACTGCCGCGAGGACCTGTACGAGTAGGATCCCAGATCCCGCACTCGCCTCACGGATCCGTAATCCCCAAAGGCCGGCCGGCCGGCCCCCGTCCACCGCCAGGCCGGGCCAGGCGTGCCCGGCGGTGTTGTCGTTGCCACCCCAGCCGTGACGGGACGTGACGGGACGTGACGGGACGTGACGGGACGTGACGGGACGTGACGGGACGTGACGGGCCGGGACCCCCGGGCCGGGCCTCGGCTGCCGCAGTGCTTGCGGTGCTCGCTGCCGCGGAAAAGTCGGGCCGCAAACACTGGCAGGGTGGTCGTATGATGGTCCGTCCCGGCCTGCCCTCCTGTTGCCGCGAGCTGCCCCTCCCCCTCCCCCCCCCCCTCCGCTTTACAACCCTCGGCTGTGTCGGGCAGGTCAGTCGGCTTGAATGACTCGGCGGGAGCTCCCCCGACTCTCTGTCGTGTGCCTGTAGCCTTGGCGCCGCTCCTGCACCGCCCCGCCCCCGCACACCGTACTCTACACTACTACCACTGCTGCTGCTGCTGCTGCTGCACGCCGACAGGCTGGCTGGGCGTAGCCAGCGTATCTCTCTCTCTCTCTCTCTCTCGCTCTCGCTCTTCGCGCTCCGGTGATCGTGAAATCAATAGCCAGCAGGACAGGGCAGGAGGACGGCGGCATCAGCAGCTCCGCTGCTCCGCTGCTCCGCTGCTCCGCTGCTCCGCTGCTCCGCTGCTCCGCTGCTCCGCTGCTCCGCTGCTCCGCTGCTCCGCTGCTCCGCTGCTCCGCTGCTCCGCTGCTCCGCTGCTCCGCTGCTCCGCTGCTCCGCTGCTCCGCTGCTCCGCTGCTCCGCTGCTCCGCTGCTCCGCTGCTCCGCTGCTCCGCTGCTCCGCTGCTCCGCTGCTCCGCTGCTCCGCTGCTCCGCTGCTCCGCTGCTCCGCTGCTCCGCTGCTCCGCTGCTCCGCTGCTCCGCTGCTCCGCTGCTCCGCTGCTCCGCTGCTCCGCTGCTCCGCTGCTCCGCTGCTCCGCTGCTCCGCTGCTCCGCTGCTCCGCTGCTCCGCTGCTCCGCTGCTCCGCTGCTCCGCTGCTCCGCTGCTCCGCTGCTCCGCTGCTCCGCTGCTCCGCTGCTCCGCTGCTCCGCTGCTCCGCTGCTCCGCTGCTCCGCTGCTCCGCTGCTCCGCTGCTCCGCTGCTCCGCTGCTCCGCTGCTCCGCTGCTCCGCTGCTCCGCTGCTCCGCTGCTCCGCTGCTCCGCTGCTCCGCTGCTCCGCTGCTCCGCTGCTCCGCTGCTCCGCTGCTCCGCTGCTCCGCTGCTCCGCTGCTCCGCTGCTCCGCTGCTCCGCTGCTCCGCTGCTCCGCTGCTCCGCTGCTCCGCTGCTCCGCTGCTCCGCTGCTCCGCTGCTCCGCTGCTCCGCTGCTCCGCTGCTCCGCTGCTCCGCTGCTCCGCTGCTCCGCTGCTCCGCTGCTCCGCTGCTCCGCTGCTCCGCTGCTCCGCTGCTCCGCTGCTCCGCTGCTCCGCTGCTCCGCTGCTCCGCTGCTCCGCTGCTCCGCTGCTCCGCTGCTCCGCTGCTCCGCTGCTCCGCTGCTCCGCTGCTCCGCTGCTCCGCTGCTCCGCTGCTCCGCTGCTCCGCTGCTCCGCTGCTCCGCTGCTCCGCTGCTCCGCTGCTCCGCTGCTCCGCTGCTCCGCTGCTCCGCTGCTCCGCTGCTCCGCTGCTCCGCTGCTCCGCTGCTCCGCTGCTCCGCTGCTCCGCTGCTCCGCTGCTCCGCTGCTCCGCTGCTCCGCTGCTCCGCTGCTCCGCTGCTCCGCTGCTCCGCTGCTCCGCTGCTCCGCTGCTCCGCTGCTCCGCTGCTCCGCTGCTCCGCTGCTCCGCTGCTCCGCTGCTCCGCTGCTCCGCTGCTCCGCTGCTCCGCTGCTCCGCTGCTCCGCTGCTCCGCTGCTCCGCTGCTCCGCTGCTCCGCTGCTCCGCTGCTCCGCTGCTCCGCTGCTCCGCTGCTCCGCTGCTCCGCTGCTCCGCTGCTCCGCTGCTCCGCTGCTCCGCTGCTCCGCTGCTCCGCTGCTCCGCTGCTCCGCTGCTCCGCTGCTCCGCTGCTCCGCTGCTCCGCTGCTCCGCTGCTCCGCTGCTCCGCTGCTCCGCTGCTCCGCTGCTCCGCTGCTCCGCTGCTCCGCTGCTCCGCTGCTCCGCTGCTCCGCTGCTCCGCTGCTCCGCTGCTCCGCTCGTTGGCAGCCGGCACATAGAGCATCGCATCGCGCGCGACGCGACACGCGTACCGAAAGCATTCCGAGAAGCTATTCTGAGATCCAGCTTGGCGTGATTGCGAGGACTAAGACAGTATGGCGGTTGTTGTACAGTGGTGGTGACCGGCGACGCAGTGACGCAGTGACGCAGTGACGCAGTGACGCAGTGACGCAGTGACGCAGTGACGCGCGCTGACGGCGGCGCGGCGCGGCGGCGGCCCGGTCCGGTCATTCGGAACGGGTTTCGCGTTGCAGAAGTCGCAGCATAGCCCTTTCGGCGAGAAGTCTGCCCGACCCGGCGGAACCCGTGGCCAAAGCCCAGCCAAAGCCCAGCCAAAGCCCAGCCAAAGCCCAGCCAAAGCCCAGCCAAAGCCCAGCCAGAGCCCAGCCAGAGCTAAGCCGCCCAGCCAAAGCACGACCAGCGCGTGCAGCGGACGGCGCGCCGCATCGTCCCGGCATCGCCCTCTCCTCGCCTCTCCTCGTGCAGGCCGTGCAGCCGCTCCTCTGGCCCTCTGGGTACTTTGCAGGGGGGGGGGGGGTGAAAGGTAGACAGGGCCTCTCAGCACGGAGCACGGGCCAAGAAGAGGCGACGGTGAGAGACGAGCGGGGGGGGGGGGGGCTAGTAACGCTGTAGTAGGGCTGCTGCTATTGTGTTTGGTTGCCTCGGGGCGCTGGCGGGGCTGGCGGCGGAGGCGGAGGCGGAGGGGGCAGAAGAGGGACCGAGTCGTGGATTCCCCTCTCTCCTCCTCCTCCTCCTCCTCCTCCTCCTCCTCCTCCTCCTCCTCCTCCTCGGGACCGTTGAGACGCTGATTGCCACGCCGTGTGGACAGGAAGGGTGCGAGGAGGAAGGGAGGGGAGGGGGGGAGGGGGGGAGGGGAGGGGGGGAGGGGAGGGAGGGGGGGCCTTAAGGGCAAACAGCTACGGCAAAACTGCTGGATGGCCAGCTCGACGCTCCCCCGGTGTGCCGCGCGGTTTATTGGCGGAATGCTCCGATCCGCGCTCCGCACCTCACGCGGCTGCTTGGCAAGTACTTGGCAGAAGTACTTGGCAGAAGTACTTGGCAGAAGTGCTTGGCAGAAGTGCTTGGCAGAAGTGCTTGGCAGAAGTGCTTGGCAGAAGTGCTTGGCAGAAGTGCTTGGGATGTTTGGCAGCGCTTGGCGGCGTCGCTGTCGTGCTCCGTTCTGTTCGGTTGGCAGCGCACAGTGGCCGGAATCCACAGAAACGCGGCCAAAACTCTGCAGCAGGTGAACCGTTTGCTCTAGAGACTTGAAATTTGGCACGTAGCTTCTACAGGCAAGGGGGCCTCATGTGAACACCTCAAATGGTGCACCTATGTAGGCAAATGGTAGGCAACCCTGCATTGTTAGAAGAAATTGGCAGTTGCGCGTGAATGTTTTGCAGCAGACACGAAATTTACCCTCAAGAGGCAATCAGGATTCACGTTTCTGCTCAAGCGCGTGCATTCTTATAGGCAATCGGTAGGCAAAACTGCAACGGTGAAAAAAATGATCTAACAAGGTCAGTCTAAATGTAGCAAGAATAATACTCTATTGTCTGAAATTCGATTTAAAGAGTTGCCTATCTGACCCCATGAGTTGCGTTGACATTGTATCAGGAGGCCGGTCCCAAAATTTCAGTGCGATTTAACGAATAGTTTCGGAGATAACCATATTTACACTTTTCCCCAATCGTGCCACACGTCACAAAATATTTTTTTTGAAAATGTTCTGCAAATTTCTGCAAATTGCCGGTTGGAGCGCCGGTAGGGAACACTTCGAGGAAGATAAATTTGATTTTTTTGTGGCGCAATCGCGTGCAATCATCTACGAAACCCCTGCTAGAAATTTACAAAAATGCCCAAACTACAGAAAGTGTAATATAAAAGAAAGGAAATGTTGGCTCCGCGAGGGTTTGTTTCGGTAAAGTAAATGTGCTGAACACATCGGTGATTTTTTTTGTCCTGAGATATGTATAGTTTTCTTTTTAATTTTTTTTTAGAACTCCCCGGAAACCCTCCCAGAAGCGCACGTGTTGGGTAGTTTCGCAGCTTCTAGGACACGATTAGACGGCTTCCAGTGTACCTAGAGAGTTGAAATTTTGTATTTGAATACTCCAATCTATGCTTGACGGAAATTAAGGGTCGATTTGAGTAATCGGGCACTATCACAAAGTTGAATTTTGGCCGCTTTTCTTTGGATTCCGGCCACTGTGCAGCGCCGCGCCGGCCGTGCGCTGCTCCTCGCCTGTGCTTGCTTTACGCCGACGCGGCCGGGTCGCCGCCGCCAGCGTTCCGTCAACATTGTCTCGATAAATGCGCGACCACGGCAAGGGGGAAGGCTTGCGGAAAAAGAGAGTGGGTCCGTAGACTGGAGACGTACGGGCAACCAAGTGTTTCGTAACCAGTGAATACCAATAAACTTGTCTTACGAAAACAAATAATCCGGTGTGGCTTCCTTCAGGCCAGCGTTCATTGGTTCGCAGCCAGTCTAGGAACGGGCCTTTGAGTGGGTTTGGGGGGCGTTGGGCCCCCTATACGCGACGCGCCCCTCTGGTCGCCAGCAGACGCTACACAAGCAGAGGCAGCCAACCCGAGCCGCCAGAAAGAAGTTGACAAGCGACGAAACGGTTCATCCAACGAGGGGGGCTCATAGCCGCGGCGGAGGAGGGAGGGAAGAAGGGTGAGAGAGACGGTCTCCGCGCCGCTGCTCCGAGGGAGGGGGGGGGGGCGGCCTTAAACTGAGTGATGTTGACAGTGGAGATGTTAGGGCGTTAGGCTCTAAATTATATTACGTGCAGAGGAGAACATGATACGTCGTAATGTAATGCCACCGGCGGCGGTGGCGGCGCTGCCGGGGGAGTTTGGGATGTTTTATACGGATCCGCTAGGGAAAAGAAATGTGTAAACAGGGCGGAGCAAGGGGGATGACAAGTCTCTCCTCCTTCACGAAACTGAGAGAAATGGTGGCAAAAGTGGTGTCGAATCAGAGCCCGCCTCCCCTCCTGGTCCGCGGGCGGGGCTCCGCGGGGCTCCGCTCTGTTGTTGTCCGCGCGCGTCGCCACAACAGTCCCCGAGTCCCTGCCTCGGCGGGCGCGAGTGGCGGCAGGACGGTCCCCGAGAGACGTAGTGGGGACAGGTGGCGGGCGAGTGCTGCCGGCCGGGGGGCTGCCGGGGGCTGCGATGACAATACCCCGCGGACGCTGCGTCCTCCGGGATAAGTAACGCACGGTTATTTTCCTGTTGTTTCGCCAAAGTCCTCCGCCTGCCCGCGCGCGTGTCGCGTTTGCGCCTCGGCTCAAGCCCAGAACGCGGCTCTCAGACGCCGGGGGCTGAAAGCCGTGAACCGCGACAGCCATACGTATGAGACCGAAAGCGCGTTGTGTCGCGGCACAGAGCGAGCCGCTGCCGCCGCTGCGCCGCGCGGCGTGGAGTATTTTCGTCACGCGGCGGCTTGGTGCTGCCGGGAGGTTGGAGAGCGAGGCGGAGGTGCGAACACAGTGGGCCGGCTGTGCCGCCCCCGCCGCCGCGCCACACCTCAAATACGACGCTCATTTTCAGGCGTCCGTGTCGCACGGATGTCCTCTCGCGGTTCAGTTCGGTTGTTGTTTCCCCTCTCATTCGCTCCCCCCCCCCTCCCCTCCCCGCCGCCGGGCTGCCTGCCTCCCTCCAGCTCAGCGCCTCCCCTCCCGCAGCGCCCCGCTCCCCGCTCCCCGCCCCCCCCCCCCCCCCCCCCCGCCCCCCGCTCCCCGCCCCCCGCCCCCCCCCCCCCCCCCCCCCCCGCCCCCCGCCCCCCGCCCCCCGCCCCCCCCCCCCCCCCCCCCCCCGCCCCCCCCGCCCCCCGCCCCCCGCCCCCCGCCCCCCGCCCCCCGCCCCCCGCCCCCCGCCCCCCGCCCCCCGCCCCCCGCCCCCCGCCCCCCGCCCCCCGCCCCCCCCCGCCCCCCGCCCCCCGCCCCCCGCCCCCGCTCCCCGCTCCCCGCTCCCCCGCGCGCCCGGAGAAGCGCCGCTGCTGCAAGCTGATGCCGTCTCACTCGCACCCCTACGACACGTCCCACGTGAGCGACAGGGACAGAGCTTGACGGACGTAGTGAACACTGGCTCCGCAGGTCTCTGTCGCATTCGCGGGGTAAGAGTGTATGTGAGAGAGAGAGAGAAAGAGAAAGAGAGAGACAAAGTGAGAGCGAGAGGTCCAGCGTTTCGTAATCGCTCTGCGTGACAGACGTGCAGGAACACAACGAAGTAAGTAACGGTGTCTGAATGCAGGGGAGGGGGGGGGGGGTGCGGCTGTGACTGGCGGGGCAGCTGCGCGCGACACTGGTTGTGGGCGGGGTCCGCGGGCCCCGCGGGGGGCTGCGGAACTCTGGGGACTGTCCGCGACGCGCAGCCTCGAGACAATAGCACTATCCGGTAAGCAGGGAGCCTCCGCGAGCTACGCAAAGAGTTTTGTGGGCGGGGTTGGGGTGGGGTGTGGGCGGGGCCGGGGCCGGGGTGCACGGCGGCCACTCCGCCTGGCACCCGAGACAAAAGCCGCGCACTGATCGCCCACAACCGGGGAGGTAGTGGCGGGCTGCCCTGCGCGGATTAGAAACTTGGCGGGCCCGCTGCGTCTCCACGTCTAATTCGAGCGCCTTTCGTTTTTACTACAAGGCGGTCGTGCGGGCCGATGAACAATGGCCCCCCTCAGCCGCGCGCCGCGCGCCGCGTGCCGCGTGCCGCGTGCCGCGTGCCGCGTGCCGCGTGCCGCGGGATAACCAAACGAGACACGCTCTTCTTGTCATCGCGAGTCGCCGTGTCGTCGGGCGCCCGTCCCGTGTCGTTTCGTGGCGTCGCCTGAGAGCGAGGAGCCTCGCACCGGCCTCGGCCTCGGCCAGCCTGGCAGGTAGGCAAACCCGGCCTCGGAGTCCGCGGCCGTCCGCGCGGCGGCGGTGGCGTCGGCGTGACGCGCGGCGTCGTTTTGTGCTGCGGTCAGCCAGCCTCCGCCGCCGGCCCAGGCCGTGTGGTGGCGGTGGCGTCCTGCCCGTCTGCCGCCGCGGGCCGCAGAGAGCAGGACACAGCCCCCTCCCCCTCTCCGACTGTGTTATGATGTGACAGGGGAAGGGGGAGGGCGATATTTGTGTATCTAGGCGCCTTGTTTCACGCCCCGTTTGTAATCCCCCCCTCCCTCCCTCCCTTGTCCCGCCCCCTCGGCAGACGGCGTGACACGTCATATGACGACGCGACGCGCACTCACGAACAGGGAGCTCCCTGGCTAGGAAGAGGCGCTGGCGGCGGCGGTGGACTGTGTCTGTAATTCTGTGTGACGTCTATTTCCCACAGCCCCCCCCCCCCCCGCCCCTTTCCCCTCCAAGGTTTCGCATAGTATGGAGAGCTCTCCCTCCCCGCTCTCAATTATGCCAGCGCCCTTTTGTTCGTGGCGGGCTTTCCTGACTTTTATCATTGAAATAATCACACCACGTTTTTGTTTGAGGGGGGGGCAGGACGCAGGTGCAGTGGCACACACCACCACGATAAGTCACGCAAAGAACCATTAATTATGAGAAATTAGGCGGCCCCCGCACAAAGGAATGCCCCGCATCCGGCGGTCGGGCCGGCCGGTGTCGTTGGCACGCTCTGCGCCGCACTCGCTCCGGCTTTTGGAACGCGGAGGCGGAGGCGGGAGAGAGCGAGAGAGACAGACAGTGAGGCGGTCCGCGGCGGGGCGGAACGCGTGCGGAACACGCCGGCCAGGGGGCGCAGCAGGCAGGCAGGCGGATGCGAGAGATTTCGGCCAGGGTATTGTGGGGAGGCCCTCGTGTCTGCGCTGCTGACCACCTGCAGCCCAGTCCAGTCGGTCCCGGACATCTGCTTCCATCCTTCTCGCGCACGGCGTAGCTGAGTGCGGCGGTGGTGCTTCTACATGGCAGAGTCACGGCGCAGCCTAGCGTGACGACACGACGGGGTGACTCAGTCTGCCCACCTGCACACGAGGACTCCTCTAGGGCGGAGGCCGGCGAGGGCGAGGGGTATCTCCGTCAGCCTCACAAGCCGCCTGAGAGGTTCTTTTTGGAAGGGGGGTCCACGGGCATGGTCGGCGGCGCTACTCCCAGAAGGCGAGGAGTATCTCCGCGTCAGCCTCACAACAAGCCCGCCTGGATTTGTAGTTTTTCTTTTTGGCGCATGGACGGCGAGAGCAGCAACCCGTCGTGGCGACTTGCGGGCGCACACGAAGATTCAAGCCGAGCATTCGCAAAAAGAAACGACGTCGAGAAAAGCCGTTTTCGTGAGCTAAGTCACGTCCTGAAGGGGTACTTCCTTCGATCCTTCTACATGCGTTACTCGGTACTGCGTTGCTCGTACCGAGAGGATGGCTGTGGGTGCGGCGGGTCCTGTTCCGGTTTAGCCAAAGGGCCCTAGGGGCCTATGGTATTACAAGGACAAGGAGTGGGTGCGCAGTGCGTCGGACGCCCGAACGGATAGGCAAGCCGGTCAGCACGCGGGCACAGCCGCTTGCCTAGCCACCGACCGCAGGCGCTCAGAGCCACGCGACGCGAGCCGACCGCTGCCGCGCGGAGAGCAAGGTGGCAGAGCGAATCGTGCGTGGGTTATATCCATGGTCTTATGAGCCCACAGCCCACTAAACAAAATTGTGTAAAGATTTCGCCTTTGGTTGAAATTTCTGGCGTGAAAAAAAAAACAACCGTATCCACGTATAAGCCAAAAAACAAAGTAAATGTACCGTACAAGGGGAGGTGAAAAAAAACGCGCTAAATGTCGTCTGCTTGTGTCTTATTGGGATTGATGTTGGTAAGCAGTCCGGCCTGAGATTGTGGATTGAGATGAGAAATTCAATGTTCACAGTGACTGTGCTCTAGCTGTGTGTACAAATTCTTGAGAGAAGTTCGTCCACGTTCGATCCACCGTTGAATATTAGGTAAACTGGGCGGAGTGAGGGGAAACCAAGAGGATGCATATTTAAAGGCTTGAAAAGCCTGTTGGCTGGACTGGCGGAAACCCTCGCCTTGCATGCTCTCGTTTCTTGCCTACAGAGAGCAGCACGGACTGGGCCGGACGGGACCGACCGACCAGAACCCGAGAACCGGCCAAACAACAGAGAACGGACTGAAGACGCTCGTCCGTCCCGGTTCGTGTCTTGAAAGGTATTTACGATCCTTCTTGATGTGTTGCGAACACCTCAGTATGCATTTTTTAGATCTGCTCGAGGTTTCGTCCTTCCTTGCAGGCGGTACGAAACCATAGTTTTATTTATTTTTCCTTCATTCGGTGTAACCGACGGGCGGTACTATAACCTTTGCGCTCTCGTGGGTACTACTGCGCCGCTGTTTTCCTCTCGTTTAACGTTACGTCGTGGTGTCAATTGTAATTTCCCTCTTTCCTGTCATTTATCCTCGACACCGTGTGTTTCATTTGCCAATCCCTTTTCTGGGATTCCGTTTTAAGCCTGTTGTAAGGGGAACTTGAGTCTGTTTTCTTGTTCATGTCATCATGTTTTGTTTTGTGTATGTGATTTCCTAGACCTAACTGATTTGTTCTGTTTTCAGTTGATGATTGATCTGAATGATGGAGGATGCAGAAAGTACAACAGTATCCATGCTCTTGAATGAAGCTATGGAAGGAGGGGAACCACCTTCAGAAGAGACTGGCGATGTAGATGAAAGTGCTACTTATATTGATGACCTGGCTGTAGAAGGAGAGATTCCTGATGATGGGCAAGTCTCTGAAGATGTAACAGGAAATGAAGTAGATAGTACGAGTGCAACATTCCCAGAAGAAAAGCTAGAGGACGGACTAATGGAAGTCAATCATGATGGTTTCATCCTGATGGAAGATGAAAATCCTGGTGAGCATGAAATGGGTGCATCTGAAGGTGGCATAGAAATGATGGAAGAAGGCTTTGAAAATTTGAAAGAGGGTGAAGATGGCCATGATGGTCAGGTGACGGAGCCAGATCAAACGGAAGAGGGCATGGAAATTCCTGATGAAACTGCTGCCCCCTCTGAAACCTTTACTGACGCTGAATTTATGTCCCAGACAAGTGCCCTTATAGTTCAGAATGAACCCCCGCAGCAGTTAATGGAAGAAGCAGACGGCCCTGGTGAAGGACATCTTGGTACTGATGCTGAGGATGCTAGTGAACTTGACCACTCTGCAGAAGCGGAAACAGCTGACCAAGAGGGGGGCATGTTTTCTTATGTCGAAGGAGAGTCAGGTGAAGCATTGCAGGAACAACAAGAAGAGGGTATTGCCCTGGACCAGGAAGGAGAAACACCAGATCAGACCGCTCCAGACTTCCAAGAAACAGGTCAGGAAGCTTCTGATCAACAGTTAGCACCAGATCAGGGACAGGGGGAGGCTGGAGGTATCCAACTGGACCAGGCGCAAAATTTGCCCGCTGAAGGTCTTGATGAACATTCAGACCAATCTATGTCACTTCCTCTGGAAGATGATGCGGCCGGAGCTACCGAAGGAGCCGAAGGCTTCACAATTCTAGCTGGAGGAGATCAGTTGGAGGGAGGGCTGGGTGGGCTCGAAGGCAAGCTTGTTGTTGGGGCTGATGGCACTGTTCACCTCCTCACCCCGGAAAGCTTGCAGGGCATTCAGCTCATGGAAGGCGATGACAAGCCTGAAGATCAAGCAAATGAAAATGCAGCGGCTCAGATGCAGCAGGACATTCGAGCTCAACTTCATGAAGCCCTTCTAAAACAGGAGGAGATAAAGCAAGAGCAGGAAGAGGAAAAACCAAAGGACGAAGAACCCTTGCCTCAAGATCAGCCGAGTGCGGAGGCTGATGGTGATGCCCTGGCTACACTAGCTTCGGCTGCCCTAGGTCATCAAGCACCTGCCAATGGAGTTAAAAGCGAGGTATGAAAATTTTAATATCTCTTGTGAGTGCTCTGGTGATCCAATTCTTTGGACCTATGTATTTGTATGTTTTAGCCGGGTGTCCCAGAAGTTAAGCCTGATGTAAATGAGCCCCAATGGATGGATGTGGGCATATGCAAAGGAACACATTGTGTTGTTCGTTCATTTTACATTCCAAATGAAGGTCAAGGGTGGGACAAAAACTGGGAAGGTATCAATACAACCACCTTGCCTGATCATAGAGCTTTGGCGAAACTGGAATTGGAGGCTGGGAAAGCATATAAGTTCCGTGTAGCGGCTATTAATTCATGTGGACGAGGACCTTGGAGTGAGGTTGGTATTTTGATGGCTGACCTCTTTTCCTCCATTTTCAGTGGTCGTTCATTCAAATGGCCAAAATCATTTTGAATTACTGTTCCAGGTTTCAGCATTCAGAACCTCTATGCCTGGTGTGCCAGGTGCTCCATCAGCTATCAAGATCTCAAAAACGGTGGAAGGAGCCCATCTCTCCTGGGAACCACCTTCAGCTGCCTCTGGAGTTATTGAAGATTATACAGTGTACATGGCTGTTCAAAGTGCAACCACAGAGTCACAGGTAAGACCATTCTACATGCTCTGCTCTATAATTTATCTTGCTCTTTCTGTCCCTGGTGTACTGCTTTATGTAATCCTTTAATTTTTATTTTTCCAGGTGGTTTCAAGTGGTGCTAATCAATTGGCATTTGTAAGGATATATCAAGGTGCTGAAAATCAGTGCTCTGTGGGCTATGAAACCCTCAGTGAAGCTCACATTGATACAACGACAAAACCAGCAATACTTTTCCGTATTGCAGCCCGAAATGAAAAAGGGTTAGGACCTGCTATACAAGTCAGGTGGCTTCAAGGTAAGTTATCAGTTGCTTTTATATTCTTCCAACACTAAATATTGTTTGCAGCAGCTTTGAAGTTCTTGTTTAATTTCCCTCAATTTTTTTCTTTTTCTAGATGGAACCATTCCAAATAGCGCTAAACCAAACAATGCAGTTAGACGAGTTGGATCTGAAATTAAGCCTCATGGAAGTATTAAGAGAAAGAAGAGTGAATGTGAATAGTGAATAGTAAATGACTACTTAATTATGAAATTTTTACTGTTGTGTAACCGTCATACGTCATTTGTCTTCACAGCACATTCACATAATCCATCATTCTCACTTTCATGTATTGACGATAGTAGTATTGTGCATTGTCCTGCTATATGAAATAAGCTTTTGTCTAGAAATTCATTTGTTTTGTTAGGGGATGACAAGATCTTTTTGATTAAGCATGTATCTATGTTGTGTTTTTTTTTTGTCACTGTAATGTGATTCCATTTAATTAAAATATTCTTAAACCTCATTGACTTTATCAAATTATTACCGCACTACTCCAAAATCGTATAAGGCAATGGCCAAGGTAGGCCTTTTCCTTAAGTTCACAAGCTAATGACAAAGTGGGTGTGTCTGGAACGGGAGTGTTCCGTTCCACATAGATTCGGAGGCTTTCCTCCGGCGGCGTGACAGTCTCTTGACAGCTGTCCGCAGCGAGACCGTGGTGGAGGCTCGGCCGTCCCGATCGGGAGGGCCGGGCCGGGCTGGGCTGGAGGCCAGGCACGGCCGCTGATACCTCACTCGACTCACCGTACCCTCGGGACTAGAAGGGGATAAGCCTACGAGGCAACCGGATACCGCGAATCCGACCCCATCACTCACCGCGACACACCAGGTCCCGGGGTCCCCTGGGGTCCCCATCCTGGCCGGCCGAGGCTTAAACAAGTCACGCGTGTGCGGTGCGAACCGGGGCGGGGCTCGGCGGGCGGGCGGGCGCGATATTTCTGCCCGCGTCTGCGCCCTCCGATACGTGGACTCGATTCCTTGGCGTGTCGCGTGGACCGTTACGGCGCCAGAGCGGTTCGGGGCCCAGGGGCCCCGTCCAAGTCACGTCCGGGCGCCGCCGGGGTGGGCCGCCCCGCACGACACGCGCGTGTCTCCGGAGACGGTGCTGCCTACCCACCAGGCGCTCCGTCTCCGCGCCTCAGCCACCGTCCCGGCGGGGCTGGGCGGGCTGGCCACGACCCGGACAGGGCACGGCGGGCCGGGTCCCCGGGGCACCGGGACCCAGTGCCCCTGTCCGGGTTCACGCGTGGCCTGCCAGAACCTCCAGCCAGTCCACCGCAACCAATCGGGGAGTCAGGTCGCGGAGTGCCGAAGCCTCCAAAGTTCGCTTTCCGGTCTGCTCGCCGCCGAGCACCGCCAGCAGCCCAGTCGCCATGCTGGCCGTCGTCCTATTGGCGTCGTCGGTGTGCGTCGCGTGGGGGTCGGGGGACGGCGCCGAGGCGGGCAGGGCCGCGGAGCACGCCCCCGCCAGGCCCAAGCTAGTGGTGGTGTTCGCCAGGACCGACAACGAGACAGCGGCCCCGCGCTCCGCGCTCCTGCTCGAGGACGCCGTCGACAGTGCCCGCCGCCGCTGGGACTTCCCCGTGGAGGCGCCGAACGCGGAGCTCCTGCCGCCGCACGGACCCCCGGGAACACACGGCCACGGGTATGACTACAGCGCGCCCCAGCAAGACGCACAGCAGCCGACCGGATACAGCTACCCCAAACCCACGACCGACGTCCCCGAGTACGACTACCCCAAACCGCAGCAGCAGGATGACGGGGGTCACGGGGACACCGGGTACTCGTATCCACGTCCCGGGCAGACAGCGCCGTGGAACCCTTTGTCGGACCAGGACTACCTGCCCCCCAAGGAGCAACTGCCTCTCGACGAGCTTGCGCGCCCGGCCTACGGCACCCCCGCCGCCGGCACCACGAATCAGCCCCAGACGACCCGCAGGCCGCCGCCGGCCCTCCAGGACGAGCTGCCGTACAGCGACAGAGGGTACGCGTACGCGCCCCCGAAGCAGCCCGCTCACGACGCAGTCCTGGACAACCACCGGCCAACGGTGCCATCCAGCACGTACGGGGCTCCCAGCCTCTCACACGAGTACACGCCACCGCCGAGACAACCCCTACAAGACAACCCGTCCGACGGCTACCTGCCTGCCAGCCAGCAGCCTCTCAGAGAGGACCCAGCTGCTTACGGTCCTCCAACGCAGCCACTCCAAGGCGCCCCACTGGACAGCTACCTCCCTCCCAGAAAACCACCCCTTCAGGACGTCCCGCAGGACAGCTACCTCCCTCCCAGAAAACCACCCCTTCAGGACACCCCACTGGGCAGCTACCTCCCTCCCAGAAAACCACCCCTTCAGGACACCCCACTGGGCAGCTACCTCCCCCCAAAGCAGCAGCCCTCGCCGTCACTCGGTTACGGCCCCCTAGGCCGCCAACAAGACCCTCTTCGTGACGATGCCGCCGTGTCCGACGGCTACCTCCCGCCCCGACAGGTCCTCGCGGACGACGGCTTGGACGCTGCCCCCCAGGCCGCGCAGCCGCGACACTTGGGCCCCGCGCTGAAGGCAGGCTCCGTGGACGAGCACGGCATCCGCGTCACAGGTTCGTACCGAGGCGGCTGCCGCCTGCCGCTGCCCGCCTCGCCCCACGGCCTCGTCCTCTTTCCAGACATGAGCTGCCTTCGCACCGGGACGCGTGCCCGCTTCACGGCCACCATCTCCTCAGCGGCGTTCGTCGCGTGGCCGCCGGTGCTGGAGGTGGCGGGGGGCGGCGCCGCCCCCACGGGCTGCCGGGTCATCGCGGACCCCGCGGATCCCCACCACCGCTTCCTCGTGGACCTCAGCAACCCGGACCTCTCCCGGTGCGGCGTCAAGGGCTGTTCTGCTGACGGCGAGGTGGGTCGGTTAAAAGTACTGTTCGGTGAGCGTGATATTTTAGGACTTGTGAACGCTGGCTGAGGACGGTTCCTTTGCAGGCCCGACTGTGCAGCCGGGTAGTGCTGCCCAGCCTCCCCGGACTGCGCCTCGCCTCGGACCCCGTGCTGCTGCTGCAGTGCGCGCTGCAGCCCGCCGTAGGGTCGGTGCTCCAGCAGGCCCGGATCTCGGCGGCGCAGCCAGCGTGAGCATTCGTTGACCGACCCCGGACAACCCATGACCCGGGGTCGGGAAGGTTTTATCCCCCGGGAAGGGGAATAAAACCTTCCCGACCCCGTGGGCGGTGTGAAGGGTCGGTCCCCACTGACCTGCCGGGGGTGATGCCCGATCGTGAAGTGATGACCGGCTTGTGCTCGTTGTGGACAGAGCCGAGCGGTACTTAGCAAAGGGCGAAAATGTCTCTGTGTAACCATCTGATCGGGGGACAACTGACTAATCGGGCAAAAAATCCTAATCAGACGGTTGAGATTTTTGAAGTCCTGTACTAGCATCCTGGCATTTTTGATGTTTGAGATTTTATTTTTAAAATGCCTGCTAATTTGCCGTCATCTTACTTGCCGATGCACGCACGCACGCGCACGAACTAACTACACACTGCGCAGGGCCGGCCGCTCCGCGGGGCTGGTGCACGCCGGCGGGGAGCGCGCGTCCCTGCACGCGCACCTGCAGCTGTTCCGGCGGGGCGCGGCCGGCGCGGCCGGGGAGTTGAGCCGCCAGGTGCAGTCCGGCGGGGCCGTGCTGCTCGGGGAGGACCTCCAGCTGCGGGCCGTGGTGCGGCGTGGGGACGGTGAGTGCTCTGCGGGAGCCCGCTCACGCTCACGCTCACGCTCACGCAGTGCTCCGTGTTGACGCTGACGCTTCGCGCCTCCGCGCCGCCTCCAGGATGGCAGTCGTCCCGGCTCGCCGACGTGGTGGTTCGCCGCGGGCCGGACGCCGTCCAGCTGGTGTCCGCCGACGGCTGCCCCAACGCGGACATGCGCGCCGTCAGTCCGCGGCCCCAGGCCTGGCTGACGGGGGAGCCGCTCGTCTCGCTGCTCACCATGAGGGTCTTCATGTTCCGGGGGATGAGCGACGGCGACCAGATGGTCGTCAGCGCCCGCATCGTCGCCTGCCTGGACCGTGCGGACTGCAAGCTGAGCGCGGTGAGGGTCGGAGTGCGATTGCATGTGCATACCGCACCGCGTAGGGAATTCACCGGCGTTAGATTTGATGAAAAAAAGTTCTTTTATTTTTCAGGAGAGCTGTGAGGCAGTGGGGCACGGCACTCGGGTGAAAAGGAATGCGGGAAACGATTTGACATCGGCAACGACCGCCTTCGAGGGCAACGTGTCTTTTGTCGTGAGGATGCGTGCCGCGCGCCCTTTTTATGTCCTGGATGGGCCAGACCCAGACCCAGACCCAGGCTCAGCGCTCCGAGACGTGAGTCAGCTGGTCGTCAGGGCTGCCGTGGCCTGCACGTGCGCGGCCGGGGCCCTGCTGCTAGTGCTGTCCGCGTCGCTCTTGTGCGGCCCGTGCAGAAGGCAGCCCAGTACAAAGCCGTCCAGATCGATGTACCCTCAAAATACAAAATAAAATTTAGACCCGTGATTTGAACTCCTCCTGGACTTCCCGCAGGATCGGGTTTCCCTTCTTTGCCAACCTCCGAACACTACAACTGTTTTATAGAGTTCTGTGATTCAATTGAAGCGAAAGTGGTCTCAGCCAATATATTGCAGCATTTTTTTTAAAAACAACATTTATAGCCTTCGGCAGTGATATATAAAGTTTAAAATAGTTTCTCATTTGACAAGGATTGTGTTTCGTGTTGGTGTTCTCAACCCCCACATCAGTCCCCCTAACCTTTAAATAAATGTGTTCTAGGAAATCATAACAAAGCACACGAAAATAATGTTGACATCGGTTAACGCTCTATTCATCGTGAATTTACTTGTGGCGAAAATGGGTTTCCCTCATTTGACGCAGTAGTTGCCTTTTCACACTGTATCGCCGTTTGTAAGAAAATAAAAACAGAAAAACCATGGAAACACCAGTGCTTAAGAATTATTTTATCTCGGTTGAAAAAATGAATTTACTGTGGGAAAGCTTGGCCAAGAAAGCAAATAAACCAATGAGTGCCATTGAAACTCTTTCTGACCAACTGCAAGCTGTCAAAAGGTGTTTTTATTATGTTAATAGCTTGAGATTGCCAGTTTCTTGTGTTTTAACTAGTAATGTCTGTGTTTCAGCATTGGCCATGATATGACAATCAATTTGCAATTTCCTGGCTTGGAGGAGAATGTTATATTTAAAACCTTAATGTCTCTTGAACAGGAACTTGCATTAATAATTAATATTATGTAAGTACCTACTTTTCCATGAGTTACGGTATCTAGGTATTTGTGTCTAATTTATTTTTTCAAATCCTCATTTAGACAAGAAGTGGATATAGCTACTGAAAAACTTAACAAACTGGCTACCTTAGTAGATTCTCAAAAAGAAAAAAAAGATATGTCATCCGCCACTGTGTCAACCTGCTCAGTGCTAGAGGTGGTCTCCGACTGCAGACAGTACTACCAAGCTCAGTATCCTTGCTTGCTGTTGGTGCCTCAGCCAACGTCCCTCACCATTAAGTGCCGTTACTTCTACATTTTAGTCCAAATCTCACACTGCTGGCAAAAGGCCAAAGTTTAAAGGTTCTCACTCTATTAATTTATTTTTTTTATTTTCTTAACTGAAGACATCAGATATCTAGGACTTCAAAGTGCATTGAAATGTTTAGATTTTAGGGATAGCAACTCCATCAGGGCGTTAAGAAAATCTTTCATCGAGGATAAAAATTTGAAGAAACATGTGCAACGTTGGTGCAGAACTTTCTTTACAATGTAGTTTACAGTTTCACTGGATGTGTATAACCTTAGAACATTGTTGCAGGTTGCATCATGATTGGGAAATACTACACATCAGATTTGGAAGATGGTGTGTAGACTTCCCACAGCACATACAAGCCGAGTGTGCTTTACATAAATTTGCTGCATTTGTGAATGGGATCAGAGGAACAGAGAAAATAAGTAAAACACTTTTTTGTGGTCTCATATGAAGGATGGTTTTGATTCATATAGAAAATTGAAGTATCAATCTGCCAAAACAGAAAAGTGATTTAAATGATATAAATTATTGAAATAAAATTTTGCCAGTACAGAAAAGTTATTTTAACAACAAATTATTAATAGGATAAAAAATACAGAAACCTAACTTAAAAAAGAAAAGGATTTCAAGTGGTTGTTGGCCTAGGTTTTAAAATTAGCTTCCCGGTGTCGTCACATGACATGTTGAAATCACTGAGGACTTGTCGTGTTCTGGTGGTAATGATGGACGGTGCTATAACTCGTTTGTGGATTCCAAGAACAAACAGTAACACTGTAGGGAAGCAAAATCATGAAATTAATTAACTTAAATATGTTTTTTTAAGGAGAAAAAAGATGGAACAGTCAGTTACCTAGAATTATACTCGAAATAGTAAAGAATGGGTGATTAAGCAAGGACTGTGTAAATGAAACCTCGGAAGTATTTGGATCTGTTAACCAATGCCATGCTCCAACAGCAGTGCAAATGGAGACCACAGCTAGGAAGCCTGCAAAAGAAAAATTTGAACTTTAAAAAATTTGAAACTCAAGCACCGACCTACAAAACAAAATCTGCACATTCCCATTCACACATTGATAATAGATAAATTGACTTACTTCTCCATCGTGTGGTTGAGGGCTGAAGGCACGATATCACCTCGGTCAGTCGTCTCTCAAAGGCTTTCAGATCTAAAAACGGACATGGAAAAAGTTGTTAAATAATCATTATGGAAAACAATGGAATGCTTGATTGACAGGTCCAAGTGTTCTAGCACTGAGGCGAAAAAGAAATTAAAGTGGCAAACTGCATTGAAGCCACACTTGCTCTTTCAGTAAAGATTAATGCAATCCCCACAGTGAATGGAGAGATGTGACTAAGGTTACGGTACCCTTGTTTTGAGCAGTTTGCACCGTCTCTCGGATAAATCAAACCCTCTTTTATGGCGACACTTAAAGACAAAATCCTGGAACATACCTTCACAAGCGGTTTGTTCTAAAGACATCATGAATATGCTCGTTACTGTCAAGGAAGAGGAACTGGTGTTATTGCTGTCGGTATCTGCAAATAATGCCCTGCCAGCTGCTAATAACGTTGAAGCTTTCTGCTACCGCACTTGCCAGTGGGGTGGCTTTACTTACTTTCGCCGCAGCGTGTTGTTTATTTGGATTTATCATTTATGATACTAAGGATCATTTACTTATGAAATAAGAACTATCGGAATTTGCACAAGGGCTTAACTTATTGAAACGTTTAAGTCTCAATTGGCGATTCTATTTTCAGAAATGTTAAAGGTAGTTACTAGCTCTAACCCCTTTCGTGTACTTCTCACATGTCCTCGGTCCCGGTCTTTTAAAAACTTATTTTCAACGTGACTTATGTTCTTTGTCACTTTAGAATATGGTTGCTGTTGTAACTGGAGCAGTTAACGGGCTCGGGAGACAAACCCTCGCTCATCTTTACAATGAGAAAGCAAATGTATTTGGGTGTGATATCAGAGATGATAATAATGAAATCAAAAATACGTATGGAGGAGATGTTGAATTTTTGAAAGCAGATGTAAGCTTATTTTCACTCTATATATCTTTTCCTGACTGATACTCTAATAACACATGATGACATGTGTACACTTATTGCCTAACAGGTTCGAAGTGAAAAAGACATGGAGGAAGTGTTCAAAAGAACAAAAGACAAATTTGGTCGAGTAGATATCTTAGTGAATTGTGCTGGATTTGCTGCTGCATACCCTGTCTCAACTACTACAGGTGTTCCTTTCGACTTAGAAGCATTCTCTCGGCTCATCGATGTAAAGAAATATTCTATTTACTTTCTTATGTTTTTGGTTACACGTTTTATCTCACATTACGTATCTCTGTAATACCAGGTCAATATTTGTGGTCAGTTTAATGCAAGTCGGCTAGCTGCTAAGGAAATGGCTAGCAATGAACCGGACAAGGATGGAAATCGAGGTGTAATTATACTGACTTCTGGCTTTGCCGCAAGAACATCCCGCAGGGGTCAAGTGGGAATAGGTGCCTGCTATGGCGGGGTCGAAAGTATGACCCTTCCCTTATCCCGGGAACTTGGGTCTCTAGGAATACGAGTTGCCGCCATATCACCAGGTATGTCACACACGCGTTAGTGCCAGTCACTTTCCTTATGTTCTGTAATAAGATTTTGTCCTCCATATTTCAGGGTTTTTCAATACTCCTCTAACTGGGAGCTTAACTCCTGAACTTGTGAGCTTTCTCACAAGATGTCAGGCTTTCCCACATTCATTTGGTCCTCCCAAAACTTACTCTGAATTAGCTCTCCATATTATTCAGAATAAGATGATTAATGGTGACGTGATATCGATAGATGCTGGACTTGTCTTACCATCAAATTAACTGTATTCATGAAAATTTGTGTGCGTGGTTATTTTGAATGAGTTATTCTAGGATTAGAAATTAATAAATATGAAAAGTTTAACATCTTTTTTAATCATGTACATAAGAAGATAAATATCTACAGAGAACACACAATACCAATCAATAGATTAGATGAGTTCAGGAACTCCTCTATCATGTGCATTACAAAAATGAAGACTAGATTGATAAGCATTCCAGTTCTGCAATTAAATCCATATGCTTAAATTCAAGGGGCTTGTTAGTAAAACGATCCATGATTTGCAACCGTTTCTGGTCATCTTGGCCATAGTATAGTTGAATTTGATTAGCCAAACACTGTGCTTCTGTCACATTCAAAATGTCCTTGTTGAACTCTCCCTTCATTAAAACAACATTTTTCTCATTCTGTAGATCTGTATAATGGGTAATTGTCAAACACTCAGGTGCATTCTCCTTGTGAGTCTGATAACTGATCAGAGGTGTGAAATGAATTTCATTACTTGAGAACTGGCTCACAATAAATTCATAGCCCTCACTACGAGGCAATGCAAGTAGGAATGTTGGATGCTCGTGGCTACGTTGGCAGATCTTTTTATAAATGTCTGACGGGATGGTGGCAGCTATCACATTCTTGGATTTGTGGTAGTCCTCCCATATTTTCCTTATTTCTTCAGTTGTCTTATCCTCAAGGAGCTCTGTTTTCATGATATCACTAAGTAATTTAGGTTTAGTTAATCCAGACGCATGCCCGGGTTTAGGGGCGGCAGGGGTGGAAAATGCTCTTGCTTCCTCCTTCTTTACCTTCTCACTTTCTTCTTGTTCCTTCTCAAAAGCTTCCAGCCGACTTAATAACTCTTCTGGAGAAGTCTTTTGAAGGGCAGCGATCTTCTTGGCGTACTTATCAAAGTACGGGTTTCCTTTCAAGGCGTCAACGGCTTCTTTCGCTTTTTGAGCTGGCGTTGTCATGATGTAACGATCGCCTAGTCTTAGAGAGGAAACCTTGAACTGTTCTTGGGAATGCACAGCTGTTCTCCTGAACAATAGCCTAAGCACGCTGGACATATTTCAAACGTTCTCAGTCATTCCACAGAACCAAGATCACCCAACTGAGAACGACGGACGACTAACCTTGTTGTACTCAGCGAATAGTGGGGGGAGGGGGGTATTGCCAACACCCCGATATTGAATTTTTATTTCTTTAAGTCATTGGTTTGAATTGATTTACTATGCAATGTGATTGTAACTAGATAATTACGTAATTAAAAAGTGAGCGCATCAAAAATAAATAAACAGTAATTTAAAAACTGACATACATTTATGAACCAACCCATATTCAGTCCATGGCCATCTGTGGTCTTCCCCCGGCCCAGAAGGTTTTGGAACGTACGAGACGAGCACGAGGGTGATTTTGTGAGATAGCTGCTGATTTAAAAAAACACAATGCAACATTTTGTATCAAAGATAGTATATTTTGAGACCATGACAGTAATAGAATTAAGTAAGGTTGCGATATTTTGAATATCTTGTACTAAAACATTATTTTGAATCTTAAAGAATATCATTTTACTTTAGGCAATGACGCCTTTACACATCAGAAAAATCTTAAACACTATCAGTAAAATGAGGGGATCAGAACCTTGCACACGGATAAGAGCAGTGGAGGTAACGGGAGTAGTGATGACCTTTAGAACATCTCGACCAGAGATCTTGTCACATGGCGGTTTTATAATGTCTCAATCAATCAACATCATTTTTGAAAGTAGAGGAGTATAAGGATGGCCAACAGAAGTCCCCTTACCCTACTAAAACAAATTATCTAAACACTATGAAACCGACAAACATCTACAAAGTTTGGTTAACAACTTACACACAGTTCCTAATTTGTAGCTAAAATGAACCAAATTACATCCAAAGGTGTGTTTTGTGCAAACCTGATTTCCTCTGCAACAGCCAGCATCTCTATTTAATCCTATTTATCACAAAAATATATACACTTCATCTATGCACCAAAGGGAAGTACGGACACAGTGACACATTCTGAAAATTATCATCCATGGAACGTTCTGTACTCCACCTCCAGAACACCATTCGACAAGACCAAGGTAATCCTCAGCCACATAGAATGTGAATTACACACAATAAGTGTGCCATTTCTTCACCAGTACCACAATGAGCATGATCTTACACAGCAGTACGAAAAACCTATCATGGCCTTGGTCATCACAGCGCTTTTCTTCACAGCACAAAATGTGCAATCACAGAAAATGCATTAAGGTCCTCAGTTCCTTAACTTAGTAAAATTCAAATTGAAAGTGTACACGTTTGTCACAGAAATGTCTCCAGAGACAATAAAAGCCCAACATGACCACTTAAACATACGCTCACCTCAGACTTAAACAGTCTTGAAATCAAATCTATACAAAGCCAATCACATGCTTTGCTCTTTATTACACCAGTGCTTGCCTATTTGTTCACAAACACTTACTTTGTTGAAACTTCTAATGAGCAAAGAGCCACAACTTTGTGAATAAACTCAGACGGTCGAGGCTTTTAGGCCAAAGACAAAGACACTCAAAAGTGTGGGAGGCTTAATAAGATACAATTTGCAAATCAGTCTTCACTCACAGTAAAAGATTAGGTCTTTGAACTAATAATGTTGCAGCACTCAGCACTAGAAAATGACTCCCCTGACTACCTGTTCAAGTGACAAGGTAAGTCCTTTGGCAGAAGACCATGACTGACAATTATCTTACATATCACACTAATTCTTCTATACAGTAAATACATCTGTACCAAAATGCTCACAGAAATTAATCTGGGTGCAATGCAGACTAATAATCTGGTACCGCAGTTACCTGCACAGATCCAAACCATGATTTTTCTTGATGTAATCACATACAAAGCAAAGATAAACATGTTACTCCACACTGATATTAGCAGTAAAAGCAACTAAAAACTTATAATTTATTTCCCACAAAAATACAAAATATAATAAAATAAAGTTGTTACAGCAACCTTTTCTGGCTTATGTCTTACAACAGATTTGTAAATCTACAAAACAAGAAATTTTTGAAAATATTTTTTTTTTATATTTCATGATAACAAAAAAAAAAGAAAACAAGTTAGAGAGTGAAATAGAAACAAAACAAAGCTCGAATGAATCTGTGAGTTTTGTTTTGTTTTCACTGCCCACAGAAAATATTTGAAGACTTTAACAATCTGTTTAGAGGAGGAGAAATAAATAAATAAAAACAATCAAGTTTCTACCAGTGCCAAGTCAGACGGCTCAGCAGGAATGGTAATTCCACCAGTATCTATTCCTACGTCATCATCAGTGCCTTTCAAAAAGAATGAATGAGATGATTCATCTCCCTCTGCAACAATGGAAGGATCTTCCTGGGATGGAATTTGTATGGTGATGGACTGGGTAGTGCCATCTGCTGATGTCTGAGAATCTGTGATATTAGCAGGAGGCAATTTACGTCCAGGCTCCTGAAGAAATGTACCCAGGTACCTGTACACAAGGTGAGCTGCTGCCACATTCCCAGGGAAATATTCTACCTCTTCACCTAAAATATTAGAGTGTCATAAAAAAAAGAATTAATACAAATAGAGAGAAACGAGGTTTTGAGGAAGAAAGAAAAAAAGTACATAGTCTTGATCATACCATTGCTTGCAGTAGTTTGATCATCTTTGGAGGCTATCAAACCCTTTTGATGATCTGCTACATGTTGAACATAAGTGTCTTGACTAATAGTTTGAAAAGAGCAGATAGTGCATGAAAACAATCCGCTCTCTCCCGGATGCCGATTACGTAGATGAACCTTGTAACAGTTGCTCTGAATTGCCGTGTATGGGCAATATGGGCACTTGTATGGCCTCTCGCCAGTATGGCGCATCATGTGCCTGTCCAAAAAAAAAAAAAAAAAAAATCAGTACAATAAACAAAGAAAAACAAAGTCTGGTTTAAAATAGATGGAGTTTACCTTCTTAAAGTGTTATGGTCACCGGTACGATAGTCACAAATAGTGCACGCATGTGGTTTTTCACCTGTGTGTTGACGCAAATGAAGAGCTAGCATGGCTTTGCAAGCAGAGGAATGACCACAAACACTGCAAACATATGGTTTAATTTTGCTGTGGACAGCCTGAATGTGTCTCTTCAGGCCTTTGGCATTGGAGTATGTTTTCCCACAGTGACTACATTGCTGTTCCATGTACCTGAAGTTAAAAAGCAAGAGAATATTACGGCCACTTCACCTTTCCACAGTTACCTTTCCAATATTATGAGAGATACTTACCACCGGGTGCTAGTATCATTTGTATTTTTGTCCATGTGAACACTTGTGCAATGGTTACGGAGCTGCGCACTTTGTTTGAAGCTCTTAGGACACAACTTACAACGATATGGTCTCAGATCACCATGGGTACGCATATGGATCTCCAGCTTCAAGGGAGTAGCAGCTTTGTATGTATGGCACACTGGGCATGTAAGGAGATCAACATCCACCTTATGTACACGCCACAAATGCGCTGAGCATAGGCGCCACCTCACAAATTTTTCATCACATTGAGTGCAGTGAAATTCCTTGATATTTCTGTTCTTTGAATGGCAAGAGATATGAATTTGAAGAGCTTTCTCACTAGAAAACTTAGACACACAGGAGGGAATAGAGCATCTACAAAAAGTGGAAAAAAATAGCAAAACACAACAGGTTACAAGACATTTCCAACACACGGATGGCAGTACATAGTATGATTCTACAAATTCTTACTTTATTTTCCTTGTCCTTTGCTTCACCTTCTGAACCTCTTCTTTAGGTGAATTTCCCAAGTTTTTCTCTGATGACACAACTGACTTCTGCACAATACCACTCCTGTCATTTTCTAAACTAGTTTCTACATCATGGGTTTCAGTAACAGCTGATTGCTCCGGCATCTCATGGGTTTGCCAGGCCATATGAAGTCCAGAATCCGCAATTAGTGTCATTACAGGGGTGCTTGTGCTTGTGGACAGAGTGGTATTGTTGATAGAGTTCATTATGGAGAGAGAATTATCAGGCACTTTGGTTTGTGTCTTGCCTTTTCCAGAGACAAATTTGTGTTCCTATGGTGAGTGGGTAAAGAGTGGCATCAAGATTAGGAAAGGAGTACAACACTAATGACAAATAACAAGGAATGTGCAAATATCTGAAACATACTTGAATCATGTGCTGTCGACAGAGTTCAATGGTTTCAAATGCACCCTGACATTCAACACACAAGTAGAGCAGTTGTTCAGCTTCATTTTCTTGAGATCCAATCTCTTCATTGGGGCTATCTTGAGAATCAGCTATTACACTCTGGGCAAGACGTTCAAATTCCTCACTAACGGGAAGAATACCTGCACAGAATTATGAGTATCAGACAATAATGTCAGTTAAGTTTAGAAAGTGAGCAGAATAAACCAACACACTCACCAGGAGCAATTAAAAAAGAAGTGTTTGGAGTTGTAACCTTAAGATGCTCCTTGCTGTAATGTTGAACAATAGACAACTTTTCTGGGGCAGTGAAAAGACAAGCTCTACATTTGAAAACAGTCACTTGCTCTACACAGTCGTCATCAACTTGCAAAATGTTTAGGTCACTTGATTTAGCATTAGCAGCAAGGTCATCGTCTATTTCCTCAACATCTATTTTACAGTCATCTTCTGTGTCCTCATTTTTGGGAAGACATTCAAGACTTGGAGTCAAATATGTTTCTTCAGGACCACCCAAAATGAAATCTGTACACTGAGAGATGCAATAAAGATTTAAAATAAGAAAATTTTGTGCTCTCCCAATAATGTATTTGAATGCAGCAGTCCTTTAACTTATTAAATTTCTTGACATACCTGATCAGGAAATATATTAGGCAAAATAAATTGTGAATCATCATGGCCAGCATCAGAAGGCTCACCAATATCGGACTCAATGAGTGACGGTTGGAATTCGCCCGTAAGGAGCTCTTCTTTCAGCCCACACATGTACACCGTTCCTTTACAACAGAAAATTAAGCAGTAGTCTCAGAGTAGTGGGGATGACAGCACAATGAAACAGTTCTGAACAACTCTTACCCGATTTATCAACATAAGCCACCCTGCCATCTGCAAGGGGCAACAGAGTGGCCCCTTCTAAGTCTTTAATGTCAATTTCCATTTTCAGGACCAGGACAGCTACAGAGAGAAAACTCCTAAAAAGACACAAACACCATTCATGAAAATTCATTGGAGTTAGGAGTGGAGCAAAAGTAGGTGCAAGTGCACTAGAAAAGAGAACAGAGGCACAAAAAAAAATGTACTCACAAAATTTAAGGACAGAAGACAACGTAGAAATGTCGGTACTGCCCAAACCTACCCAAATCATTTTTTCGGAGACAAGTATAACCTCTCATTCATATTGTCTCAGAGCAGAGGCTCTTCAATCCGCAGCCACATCCCAATCAGGAGGGCAGATGCGTATCGTTTTCCACATTGCGGCATAATTCATTTTGGAGCAGTTGTGTTTTCAGAAACGACCAAAAACTGCCAAAGTGATAAGTGGCATACTTCACTTCAAACCACAAAAACTAACGACTAACGACTTTCTTTATCCATCCAAAGTGCATAGAATGCAAAACATACCACACTTTACCATTATCATTGCCAGTTCTCAAGATGGTACAGCGATATAACCCCGTTAACGTCAGGGTGTAATTTGTATAATTTGAATGGAAAATCAATTCTCCTACCAGTTTTTCAAACGATACAAAATTTAACACAACGTTGCTGCCTAGGGTCGTTGCGCTCGTTGAAAATTGGTTGGATTTGGCAATCCCTCCCCCCTACTAATATACTTCAAGTGTATAGTATGGGATACAAAACTACCCCCTCCACTTCGCAGCGGAGGGGAAGAGACCTGAGAATAAGCAGTATATGCTGTTTGTAGAGAACCGGCTTGGTGCCCTGAAGAGGCCGAGCGTTGATCGAAGACCAAAATACTGAATTGTCAAAGTATGTGTTGGCGACGATTTTTCCGACTCTGCAAACATTTTCCTTTCAATCTTTCAGAAAAAAACTGAAACTTATCTGGGGCCGAGACTGTGGTGAACTATTTCGGCCAGCTGAGAACAGACTATACTACTTATTCTCAGACTATTTCCCCTCTATTGCCGAGAGGAGGGGTTCTCCCAGCCTGATACCACCAGTTTCAGTCTGCCGCCCCTCTGACAGTTTGTGTAGCCAACTGCACGCACCGAAAACAAGGCAAGGGTCGGCGTAGTTTTTAATGTACTGGAACGAACAAGGTTCTCAGACGGACAAAGAGAAAATATTTTTTATTTGCGTTTTACTTCATTGCTCCTATTTTTTGATTGCGCGTAGAAAAAATTTTGCCTGCTTTGGATTCTTTTTCTAGTGTTCGCCTCGTCGATTGTGGAGCCATCTGGCGGACAAAGTTACGGCTGCGGCTGTTCGGGTCGGGTTGTTGACTGGGAGTCTTGGTGGGATGTCTGTCAGTTTGTGTTGTGAAGTGTGATTTTAAGTCACGTTCGGTTCCAGTAGATGCGTGTGGAAGAGCGGCGGTAGCCGAGCGCGTGCCTTTTTTAAAAGTTGAAGTGCTGTGATTATAAAACTGTATTTAAGATCCAGTGATTGTGTGATTCCGGTGCTGCACGAGCTGGACGAGAAATTGTAGGCTTCCGCAAACAGCGTTTGGATAAGGGACTTACCTCGATTTCTTAGACTAGAGTAAAAGGTAAGTTTTGAAAATTTCGAATAACTTGCCGTCCAATTTTATGGCATGTTCGACGAGCAGCTGTGTAGCTGTGTGTATTTTGAAACCATATTCTGCTGAGATACTGTAACCACCCCGGTTTGCCTCGATTGATGATACTTGTGTGAAGTAGTTCTTTCCCATTACTCACTGCTCTCATTCACAATATTGAGATTTGGCCACTGCGCCACGAGGCATCCGTTTTGCATGCTCTTAGACTCATTTTCTTTCATCTAAAAGTCAACCTTTCATCAGGAGGCTGCTGGACAATTTTCATATAAATTCTCTACCCCCACCCCTGGCATACTACATCTTGGTTATTGTTGTTTTCATTATGAAAAATTGCATTTTATACATTTCCAGTTATAATATTTTTCAATAAATATAATATGAAATAAATAGTGCTCTTTTAAAAGAGCATATTTCGCAAAAAAGAGAAAGCTGTCATAAACTCAATTTTTGCAAAAATTGAATAGTAATTTGTTTTGAAGTGGCATTCAGGCTCTTCATATAAGTTATTTTTCCTTCATCATTTGCACACTGGAATTTTAAAAGTTCAACTTACTGCAATTATGTAGTATGTTTTGGGTGCTCTAATCCAGGTGTATGCATGTGACAAGTATGACAATTTTGTTAAAATTTTGCAAATTTCACTTGGTACAGTTGAATGTTTTGAGAGGCGCTGAAACCCCTGTTCTGTGACTGCATAACAGCAGCCCTATGTGAACCTCCGTGAGTGTCTGAAACATCCACATTTCAGCCGGCACTGACTTGTGTGGTGGTGTGTAGTGCGTTTTGTCTGCTGACGTCTGTGCCCTGCGGTCGGTTGGGACGCGAACGCCCATCTCCCGCCTCGTCAGGGCTGTCGCCGGTCGCTGCTGACCAAAGACAGAGGAAATGCGGACGTAAGGCCTAGCCAACGGAAAGGATGAACAGGCGGGGCGAGGCCGGACTCGGCTCTGCCGGGCAGAGTCTGTCCCGCTCTCCAGACACTCCAGACTCTGCTCCAGACACTCCGGACCCCGGCGGGTGACACGCTGGGCCGGCGGCGCGGCCCCGGGGCACCCCGGGGCCCCGGCCGCGGTTGCAGGGGCGGGCAGTAGCCTCCCCCCCCCCCCTCACCCGATCCGCCTCCCCGTCCCTCCGCCCCCCGCGAGGACCTCGCGTATCCTGATCCTGGACACGGCGCGGACCCGCTGCGTCCTTTCTTTGTTGGCGTCGTATGCAATGCAACGCAGTGCAGCCCGAAGTCCAGTCCAGCGCGGGGCGAGCCGAGCCGAGCCGAATTGGGCTCCCATGGGCATTGTAAGCGGAGAAGGGCCGGCAGCGGGAGGCCAGGCCGACCTGCTCAGGTGGGGGGGGGGGGGGGGCGGTCGAAAGGCATACGGGCATGGCGAATACTGCGCGCCTCCGGGCCCCGCGCCGCGCACCGCAGGCCGCACAGGAAGGCGCCGGGCCCCGCGCGGCCCCGCGGCGCCAGTAGGCACTGGCACTGGGCAGACGCTTCGACATTTGATATGCCCCCCCCCCCCCGGCCTGGCATTCCCCACACCTCCCTCACCCCTCCTGGCGGACAACCACAACTCAACTCGCACACACGGGCGCGGGGTGCACCGGTGCCAGTGCCAGCGGCGCCCTTGCTCTCCGCTGCACCGCTGCACCCGACCCTGCGCGCACGTGCATCCCTGGTACAATTGCGGAGCGCCTCCTCTGGCACTTTCTCCGAGCCTCGCCGAGCCGTGTGACTTTGGCCGGCGAGTTTTCATCACTTCGCGGTGGCGGCGGCGACGTCGGGGGTCATAATGCATGATTTGGCGCCGGTCGGGTCCGCCGAGAGTCCCAAGTGCGCCGCGGGCCGTGTGCTGCAGCCACAGATAAAGGAAGGTATCTGTGGCTGCAGCGGGGCGGGGAGGACGCCGCCGACGCCGCAGCCCGCCCCGCCCCGCCCTGCCCGCCCGTGCCAAGCCGAGCACAGGCCCGCACGATCCATCTTTCCCCGGACGAGAGCGAATTTACGTGCAGACCACGGAGTTAATTAGAGCCTAGACGTGGTGCCGGCGGCGGCGGCGGCGCCGAGGGCCTCTTACCCTTCCCTGCCTACCCCCCGGGGGGCCCGCCGTGCCCGCGGCCCCTCACCCCGCCCGTGGCGGTCGGCCACCGACATGGACGTTACGTAACCACAGGGGAGGGGGAGGGAGGGGTAACAACCCCTTTCGTAACGCAGGCACCGCGTCTGGCCCTTGTGGCCCGCCCGGGGGGGCCGCAGGCCGCTGCTGCCGCTGTCGCCGCCGCGGTCCTCGAGTGCGCATAACTTTTGGTCTGCTGCGTATGAATGTCGCGCGGCCCTCTGTCCCCGCCGCCGTGTGCCGTACACTAATAAGTAATGGCCTGGCCCCCCCGCAGAGAGGCCTGCCCGCCCTCGCTGCTGCTGCTGCTGCTGCCGCCGCTGGCGTCGCATCCCTGACCCGAGAACAATACGGTACGCGAGCGCGGCGTCGGCAGCGCGGCCACCGCGGCCGTCCGGCCCCGTCACTTCCCTGTCGTGCTCCTGCTCCCCCGCACCTCCACCGCCGCTGAGGAGGGAGGTTATTACTGTGATGACCCCATCCCACCTGTGTGTGTGTGTGTGTGTGTGTGTGTGTGTGTGTGTGTGTGTGCGAATCTAGAATCCCTCAAGGCTGTCTGTGCGCCGGGTCGTCTGCCGCGCGGCTTGCCTGCTTCGCCTGCTCTGGCATCCGCGTGCCCAACCGCGATGCCAGGCGTGTGTCTGTGCGTGTGAATGAACGGGCGCCGCCAGGAGGGCATCAGGTCGTCGTCTCGTTGCGATTCGAGAGTGAGTGTGAGAGAGAGAGAGAGTGAGCGAGTGGAGAGTGGCCGAGTTCCACTTTGACGCGCGTCCCGCCCCGCCCCGCACCGCCCCGCCCCGCCCCGCCCCGCCCCGCCCCGCCCCGCCCCGCCCCGCCCCGCCCCGCCCGCCCCGCCCCGCCCCGCCCCGCCCCGCCCCGCCCCGCCCCGCCCCGCCCTGCCCCGCCCTGCCCCGCCCCGCCCCGCCCCGCCCCGCCCGGACACGACGCGGACGCACGCGGTCTCGCTGCACGCGACGCGGTGCGCACAGAAAAAGTCGTATGGTCAATTTTGCCCATGGCTATGGGCGTTTCTTTGCGTCCATAAGCCGGTAACAAAATTGTGACTGCAGACGGACAATATTGTTACCTTCTGTGGACAAAGTATTAATTTGTCCACAATTTAGTAACAATGTTGTCCATCTGGAGGCACATTTTTGTCACTAGCCTATGGACGCACAGAATCGTCCATAGCCATGGAAAAAATTGTCCATTCACTTTTTGCGTGCGCACGCGCTGTACAATTTCGAGCCATTTCCAAACCTATTTCTTAAGTTTTTTTCGCATTACCGTAAGAATTTATGTAGCTCTTTTGGGGCCTTTATAATCACGTTGCCTTATTCCCCCGCAAAAAAAAATATTCTTTGCTGCAAATGTTTGATTGCTACGTGTCGGTGCTTTAGTGTGTGTATTCCTTTTATCAACCAGTAATGAAAGCGTCCGATCGGGCTGACATTTTCGACTATGTAGTCACATTTTATGGGTTTATATTGGATGGCCGGAAATCGAAGCAGGCTCCCGTTTTACTTTGAAGCGGGTGGAGGTTGTGGACCGGTGTTCCAGTGCAGGGCGCGGCCTGGCCAGAGGGTCTGGCCCAGCGGAGCGGGGGAGCGGCGGGGCGCAGAGGGCCCTGGTATGGGATCGTGGCGGATCTCCGCTGGCGGGGCCCACGGGGCCCACGGGCCCCCGGCGGGGTCCCGGCATGCCGCACCGGCAAGTCGTTAGCTGTGTGATGCTGAGCTGACCGCTATCCGGTCCAGCTCTTGGCTGGTCCAGACCCACCGACCCGGTCCCCCCCGCCGCGCCGCCTCCCCCTAGCTCTCGTAGCGCCGCGTAGCACCGTTGGACGATGCCCCCCTTCTCTTCGCGCCCTTCCTCCCTCTCACTCACTCACTCACTCGCTCTCTCGCGGGGGGTAATTTGACACAAGTGTAGCGGTGTGGACGGGCCGGGGAGGGCCGACATGACGTCGGGGAGGAGAAGGAGAGTGAGGGACGTGACGGGATGCGACGACGCTGGTCGACGTCAGAATGTCGCCGAGCTCTGGGCCTGGACCAGCAGCGGCAGCGGGCGCAAAATCATGTCAGTGGGGCGTGCGCTCGACCCGGCCGGGCTCGATTGCTCTGCCCGACTCGACTCGACTCGGATGCGATCGGCGGCGGGGCCAGGCGGGGCCAGCTGCTCCCGCTCCGCTCTCCCGGCTCTCCCGCGCCCGCCGGCCGGCCGGGTCCAGCTGGGAGCTGGGCACCTCGCGGCTCCAGCGCGGCTCCAGCGCGGCTCGCACGCGTCGCCGTGGCCTTGGATGTCCGTTACGGCGGCGAGGGGTGGGGACGGCGGGGACCGCCGGCCCCGCCATTCCTCCTTGCTCCGGGTCCGGCGGGGTCCGCGGACGCGCGCGCACCTGGCCGGCCTAGAGAGACTCGGCGTCTCTGTAGGCCGGACCCGCCGGACCTCTCGCAGTGTACGTCGGTTGTAGAGTACTCTACGACGCCCATCTCATCTCCTCGTCACATCTCCCTGACGCCGCTGCCGGGGCCCGCGGCGCGGAGGGTGGTGGGGCCGGGGCGGGCGGCGGTGCAGCCGAGCCGAGCCGTGCACCGCCGCCGACGTGCCCCCGTGTCCGCGTCGTGAAAGTGCAGCGCTGCCGACGTCGACGCCCCCGCCTAGTCCCCCCCCCCTCCCCCAGCCCCTGGCGGCATCTGCGGAGCTCGGCTTTCTGGAGCCGACTCTCCGGCCCGACAGGGGTCTGTCGAGACGTCTGTTGCCCGGCCTCGGCGTCCTCGGCCCGGCAAGGCAGGCCGCGTGCCGCCGCTGTTTGATCGTGATTTTTGTCTGCGCGTCGTGGGTCCCGCGTGCCCTAAATGTGGCGGGGCGGGCCGCCGCGCCCAGAGCAGACAGCCTTTTCGTGGTGCCCCTCGGAGGGAGCCCCGAGCGGAGCCCCGCAGCCAGCCTCTCGCGTCGCGGCCCCGCACGGCCCCGGCACCGAGTCACGACTAAACGCGATGAAACGTTTGCCGTGCGGGGCGCTGCCAAGCCCTGCCCTGCCCTGTGCAGTGCTACCGGATCGGCGAACGCCGAGCCGCCGTGCCGCGCTCCGCAGCGGCGCAGTGAGAATGATATTCAGGCCGCCGGTGAGACAGTGGGGCCCCGCCGGCCCCGCCCCGGTGTCGTAGGGCACCCGGCTGTACGCCCGGCCCGATCCGATCCAATCTCTGCGGGGACGTGCTCTTCTGCGACGCCGTGCCGCGCGGTGCGCTCCACATTAGAATCGACCGCACCGCACCGCAGCGGCGCGCCTCACGTGCGTGGACGCTTCCCGGAACTGCGGCCGGCCGGGCGACCGGTCGGCGCGCGTACGTAGTGGTGGAAGTACTGTGTGTCGGAGTGGTGGAAGTACTGTGTGTCGGAGTGGTGGAAGTACTGTGTGTCGGAGTGGTGGAAGTACTGTGTGTCGGAGTGGTGGAAGTACTGTGTGTCGGAGTGGTGGAAGTACTGTGTGTCGGAGTGGTGGAAGTACTGTGTGTCGGAGTGGTGGAAGTACTGTGTGTCGGAGTGGTGGAAGTACTGTGTGTCGGAGTGGTGGAAGTACTGTGTGTCGGAGTGGTGGAAGTACTGTGTGTCGGAGTGGTGGAAGTACTGTGTGTCGGAGTGGTGGAAGTACTGTGTGTCGGAGTGGTGGAAGTACTGTGTGTCGGAGTGGTGGAAGTACTGTGTGTCGGAGTGGTGGAAGTACTGTGTGTCGGAGTGGTGGAAGTACTGTGTGTCGGAGTGGTGGAAGTACTGTGTGTCGGAGTGGTGGAAGTACTGTGTGTCGGAGTGGTGGAAGTACTGTGTGTCGGAGTGGTGGAAGTACTGTGTGTCGGAGTGGTGGAAGTACTGTGTGTCGGAGTGGTGGAAGTACTGTGTGTCGGAGTGGTGGAAGTACTGTGTGTCGGAGTGGTGGAAGTACTGTGTGTCGGAGTGGTGGAAGTACTGTGTGTCGGAGTGGTGGAAGTACTGTGTGTCGGAGTGGTGGAAGTACTGTGTGTCGGAGTGGTGGAAGTACTGTGTGTCGGAGTGGTGGAAGTACTGTGTGTCGGAGTGGTGGAAGTACTGTGTGTCGGAGTGGTGGAAGTACTGTGTGTCGGAGTGGTGGAAGTACTGTGTGTCGGAGTGGTGGAAGTACTGTGTGTCGGAGTGGTGGAAGTACTGTGTGTCGGAGTGGTGGAAGTACTGTGTGTCGGAGTGGTGGAAGTACTGTGTGTCGGAGTGGTGGAAGTACTGTGTGTCGGAGTGGTGGAAGTACTGTGTGTCGGAGTGGTGGAAGTACTGTGTGTCGGAGTTCACCACAAGGCGTGCGGTGCGGCGCGGTGCGGCGCGGTGTGGTGTTCACCAGAATGCGTACGGTGTCTGGGGGCTGGCGAGGGGCCTGCCGGCCTGCCGCAGGGCCGCGGGGGCCGCGGGGGCCCCGGGGGGCAGGTGAGCGGCCGTGCGGTGCCCCGCTCCACATGGCCGGGGGCACTCCGTGCTCTGTACTCTGTGCAGTGAGTGTGGCCTGGTGGGGCGCGGCGCGGCGTGGCCGTGGAGTGTCGACTTCCCGGGGACAACGCCCTGCCACAGCAGGCCCGGCTCGGCTGTGGGGGCCCGCCGCCGCTGCACGTCGTCGGTGGGGAGAGAGAGAGAGAGCATCGATCCTCTCCAAGTGCAGAGCGAAGCGGAGCGGAGGCCGGCTCGGCCCCGGCCGGGGGGCGGGGGGTGGGAGCCGTCGGTGGGGGCGGGGCGGGGGTGGGGGATGCGCGACGCCGGCTGGGTCCTCTGCGCCCAGCCGGCAGGCCGGCAGGCGGCCCGCACGACGCCCCCAGCAGCCAGCAGCCCCCAGCCCCCAGCCCTGCCACGCCCCCCTGCGGCCTGCGGCCTGCGGCCCGAACCCGCCGCCGTCTGCCATGCGCCATGCCTAGCTCGGCCCGCTGGGCCCGCTGGGCCCGGGCACCCACCGCCCCGCCCCACCACCCTCGCCACCCCACCGCCGCTAGTGCCAAAGCTGAGTGCGCCGCCTGCGCTTCTGCGCCCGCCGGATGGCGTGGCCTGGCCAGTTTTATCGCACCGAGATCGGCTCGGCGGGGACGGCGGACACGGGCCTCTCAAGCTCCGATGAAAACGCCGCTTAAAAATAAATCCGACGGGGCGTATGAGGCGGGTGCGCCGCGTTGCAGCGGCGGATCCAGGAACCAGGTCTGCAGTCCCCGCCTGCACTGGATGCCCCGCAGCCCCCCTCCCCGCACTCACACAATTATTATAATTTATTTTAAGTTATTGTCTCGGAACTAGTGTGTATGTGTAGCCGGCGCGTTACGTTTTTCCAGCTGTATTCAGCCGCTGCGCTGACCCGCTTTCCCTCTCCCGCGCGGCCCGCGGCCTCTGCTTGCTACCAGTTCACTCACTGGTCGTCCGCGCGGGACCCTGGTTTTCCTCCTCTCCTTGCATGTCACTGTTTCTGGGTCCGAGCGGCTGTTTTGGAGGCCACTCGCCGCCGCCGGCGGCAACAGCAGCAGAAACAACCACCTCGCGCTGTCCGGGCCTCCCTCATTACCGGCACACCGTCGTCGGGGAGGTGTCGTCGCGCGCGTCACGTCACCGCCGACACGGCCGTCACGTCACGTCACGGCGGCCGCGGTGAGTCACTCTGTGACACGGCGGCGGCCCTCCCGTCCCGTGACCGCGGCACGGCGTACGTGTCCGTAAGCGTCGAGTGCAGCGGAGTTGTGTCCGCCTGTGGCCGCTGGTGGTGTGGCGTGGCGTGTGATGCTCCGGCCCGCATGTCCCGTCCCGTCGCGTCGCAGCCTTTGCCCCCCGCGCGCCCGCCGGCTCCCATATCGCCTTCCTCTGTGTAAGGCCCGTCGTCCGCGCGGCACCCCGCCGCCTCCCCTCCGTCTCTCCGTCTCCCGCCGCTCCGAATAATCGTCTTACATATTCCGTTGTGTTGATTATTTAAGTGCCCCCGGCCGGCGCAGCCTGCGCCGCCGCGTCCGCGGCATTTATATGTCCGTCTGGCGCGGACGGCACGGACGGAGGCCGCCGCATCCGCTCGGGAAGGCGTTGTGCTCACGCTCTCCGAAAGCGCCCTGAAAACGCGACGACGGCGACGTTGTCCAGCTGCGGGCCGAGGGGGTAAACGGTCGTGTCCGCGAGCGCCGCGCGACGGCCGGCCGCGGGGAAGAGGTATGCGCACCTCAGCATTCAGAGGTTTTCCATATCAAGTTGAGGCAGCGGAGAGGGAGGCGACGGATTCGTGCATCGGAGTTGTGTGGCGGCACTGACACGGTCCGTAAATCCACACGTTCTCTCCGAACGGAGACGAACAGAGAGACATCAAACTCAATCCTCTATCGGACCTCAATGCGTGCACGTATTTTAAAATCCATTTCTTTAACGGCTTCTCGGATAGCTTGCGGAATATTTGAATCAACTGAATCATCATGCCTCAATCAACATACAAACTCAGTGTATGAAAGCAGACGAATGCTTGAATCCGCCATCAAAATACCGACTAACTCGCACAGTCATATACAAAATCCATTTGAGGCGGAAGAGCGTATCCGATACACCCAGCAAACGTCTTCGGAAGGCGGCGTGAGGGCGTTTTCAGTCCGCCCAGACTCACCTCCGCCCAGAGCGTATTCAGAACGCCCAGAATACGCCTTCGGAAAGCGGAGTGAGAACGTTTTTGACCCGCCCGGGCTCCCCTACACGTAGAGCGTATTCCAAACGCCCAGCGGACCGCCTTCTGAGGGCGGAGTGAGGGCGTTTGCTATACGCTCAAATCCGCCCTCCGCGAAGAGCGTTTTCGCAACGCCCAGCAAACGCCTTCCAAGGGCGGAGTGAGGGCGTTTTCCATACGCCTTAATACGCCCTCGCGCAACACGCTCTCAAACGCCTTCGCTGAGCGTAGACAAAACGCCCTCGGAAGGCGTTGTCAAAGGCGTGTCTGTTCACTCTCTTCGAAGGCGTTTCAGAAACGCCTTAAGAACGCCCTAATACGCCCACAAACGCCTTCAAACGCCCTCAAACGCCTTCAACACGCTCTCCGAGAGCGTTTCCATTTTCGCCAGGGGGACGGAGGCCGCCGCCGCGCGGGCTGCGACGACGGCGACGTTGTCCAGCTGCGGGCCGCGGGGGGTCGTGTCCGCGAGCGCCGCGCGACGGCCGGCCGCGGGGAAGAGGTATGCGCACCTGCTTCGCATTGTGTTTGTGGGGGGGGGGGGGGCGTTGTCGTCGCGGTTCGACGTCGTTGTCGTTCCCGTCCGGGACGTGCGGAATGTTTGAGACGGTGCTGATGAGGGGGCGTGTCCGTTCGTGACAACGGCGCGGAGCAGCGGAGGCGCGAGACAGTGCGGAGGCGCGAGACAGTGCGGAGGCGCGAGACAGTGCGGAGGCGCGAGACAGTGCAGAGGCGCGAGACAGTGCAGAGGCGCAAGGCGAGGCTCCTCTCTGCATGCGCCGTGCTGTCATTCGCAGTCGTTGGCGGCAATAAGCTCTGTGCTGCTGCTGCTGCTGCTGCTGCTGCATCTCCGCCCCCCGTGGCCGGGCGGCCCCGGAGTAGCGATTCCCATCAATGCGTTCGCTGCCGCCGCGCCGCGCCTCCCCGCTGGCTGCCGAGTGCTGCAGAGCTCTCTCTGGGTGTCTCCGTCTGTATCTCTCTCTCCCTCTGTCTGGCTGTCTCTCTTTGTCTCGATGTTTCTCTCGCTCGTCCGTTGTCCGGCTGCGGACCTCGACACACACTGGCGCGTCCGAAAAGCTGCCACTACTACAACTACTACACATAACGCCCTCAATTGATTCACGGCCATTTTGGTTCAGCCATTCATCCACTATTACTGGGGGCGCCTGCTCGCTCCTCCTCGGCCGTCTCGTGCGGCTGCCGCGTGCCGCGTACGGCTCGGAGTGGCACAGCCGCGCGCGCGCTGCCGGCAGCTGCTGTCGCGCTGCAGATTTGCACCTGTCGCTCGCGCCGGCCACACGCCAGCCACGCGCCGCACGCACACCTGCCCCGCCCCGCGCCGCCCCCGCTGCCCCCGGTCCGGTGGCTGCCGGTGGCCGCCGCTGACGCACGTGTGCGCCGGCGCCGTCGCACTGCACCGCACCGCCGCCGCCGGCCTTTGCCCCCCGCCGCGACGACGTGCACGTACTAGGCCTCGCGGGCCGTGTAAGTACACTACACTACTGAAAAGTAAAGCGGAAAAAAGTGGCCCCGCCGCCGCTGCTGCTGCTGCCAATCTGTCAGTCTGTACTTCGTGGTCGCTCCTCCCTCCCTCCCCCCCTCTCCCTCCGCTTCCTTCTCATCCTCCTCCCCGCCCTCGCTTTTTGACTTTGAGCGAAGAGGTGTCTTTTCGCGAGGTTGGTATCGTTTGGCGTGTTGCGCAACTCTCCTTGCTGTGGGAGCGTGCAAAGGCGATTGGTGTCGGTGCCGTCGGTACACGCCACGGCCGCGCGCGGGGTCCGCAGTGCTGCGCCGGGCCGCGGGCCGCGCCGTGCTGACGGCGATTAGAGGAGGAAGGCGGGCGGGCGGTAGGGCCGGGCCGGGCCGGGCCCCTCTGCCTGCCGCCGGCTGGACGCGCTCTAAGGCTCTGAGGCCTGCTGTGCGGCGCGGTGCGACGCACGACTTGTGTGCCCGGCTGCGGCCCGCGGGAATCAATACACCCGCGAGCTTGGGAAAGGTATCTGCGTGGTCAGACTGCCTGCGCATGCGGCGGCGCGGCGCCGCGGCGGCGTGGGGTGTACGGCGGCGTGTAGCGCCCGGAAGGTAGGCAGCCGCGAGCGCTCCACGCGCGGGTGCCGCGCGGGCCGGCCTACCCCGGCGGCTCGCAGGCGTCCGGCCGGGTGTAGTGCCGCGCCGCAGCCGCTGCCGCCGCTGCCCTGCTGCCCGGATGCCGGCCGGGGCTGACGGACGGATCGAAGCGTCTTGTCGGCCGGCGTCACGACTCCCGGCAGCAGCAGCAGCAGCCGTAGCCTCGCGCCGTCGGACCCATTTTTCTACCCGGTCGCCGGGGCCCTGCTCTCCTGGCGGGTCCCGCGGGCCGGACGCTTCCCCTCTCCGTCAGACCTGCGCGGTCGCGCGGTCCTCTCGTCCCGTTTATCTCTCTCTCTCTCTCTCTCTCTCTCTGTCTCTCTCTCTCTCCGCTGCAGCCTGTCTCCGGTTCGCGGCGCGGCGTCCTTTCCCCTCCGGATCCGCGAGCGTGTTGTGTGTGTGTGTGTGTGTGTGTGTTTGTGTGTGTGTGTGTGCCTCAGGGCCCCGGCCCGGCCGCCGCGGCCCCCCGAGGGGTAGACAGCCCGCACGCCGCGTGCGCGTCGGGAAGCCTGCCGTGTGCTGTCGTGTGCCCCACCGCCCACGGCCCCCCGAGGGGTCACTGCGAGGCCCCCCCGGGCGGGTCCGTCCAAGGGCCCTCGTGCCGCACTCCACGGATTGCTCTAGTTCGGTCAGAGAGCGTCGCCGCTCCGGCAGCGTCCGTGGAGCCGCGGGCCGCGGGGAGCTCGCCTCGCTGATGTGATTACTTTATAGTAGTTTTATATCTCCGGTCTTCTCGATTTCCCAGAGCGTGCACTGCGCACTGCGCACTTGACGGACGGGCGAGCGGCTGCTGCCGGCTGCTGCCTCGCTGTGAAAGCGTGCGAACCTCTGTGGCGCGTGTGGCGGCACGTGTGGCGGCGCGTGCCGTGTCGTGCGTGTCGCGTGGCGTCTGCATCAGCGGGCGCCCGGCGCGTAGACCACACATCGTGCCGGCGAGCGGCGCGGGCCGCAGCGGCGCCCGGCGGCCGGTGCTTCTGCCGGCTCGGCTCGCGACTCATCGCAAACGAATCCAATTGTAAAGAAGCCGCAAGGCCCCCGGGGCCGGCCTCCACTGACCCAGGGGGGGGGGGGCGAGGACCCGCCCCGCCCCCTACCGCGTGCGCCCTCACCCCGCCCGCAACTGCGTATGTGTGTCAGCGTGGCCGCCGCCCCGCACCCCGCGCGCGCGCGCGCGCGTGTGTGTGTGTGTGTGTGCACGCGCGCCCCGACTGGGAAGAGGCTTCTTTTTACTTGGAGTCGCATGAGGTTGAGCCCGCTCCGCAGGGCACAAGAGGCTGCCGGTGGGCGTGCGGCAGTGCGTCTGAGGGGGGAGGGCGGTCTAGGAGGTGTCGCCCGCTCCGCCCCGCTCCGCCCCGCTCCGCCCCGCTCCGCCCCTCCTCCCCGCCGCGCGGCCGGCGCACTATTTCTGTTGTGGGCGGCTTCGATGCCGTCTGTCTGCTCCCCACCGCCGTCATCCTCTTCCCTGTCACCGCCCGCACCGCTTCTGCATTTTCCTCCCCCGTTTTCCTTTTTGCGCCGCTGTACAGTATCTTATCTCGCCCCCGCCTCGCCCCCGCCTTGTCCCCACGCGGCCCCCGCCAGACAGTCGGGTACCCGCCGACGGCCGCCTTTTGGGCGCACCCCCCTACTCGTATTGCTTGCTGAGGCAGCAGCAGCAACGGAGGCGGCGGAGGTGGTAGCGGCGGCGCTGCTGGTAGAGCAGCAGTAGTGCTTGAATTCGAACGCTGAGCTCGGCAGGCGGGGAGAAAGAGTCCCCCTCTCTCTCTCTCTCTCTCTCTCTCTCTCTCTCTCTCTCTCTCTCTCTCTCTGCGTCTGTCAGTCTCTACTCTGTCTCGCTCTGTCTCTGTTGATTTGGGTCACGAAGACGCGACGCCTTCATGCCGAAGGAAGACGCACGCGACACGGTGGCGGCGGCGTGAGAGGTGGTCGATGAGGGCGGGGGGGGGGGGGGGGGGGGGGGGGGGGGGGGGAGGAGGGGCTGTCATTTGTCGCGCAGTAAGAGAAATTTGCGTGCAGGCCTTAAGGCTTAAGCCATAATTGTGACTGACTGTGTGTTTGTGTTTTTGTGTTCCAGCATGGCGCCGGCTGCGGCGCGCGCGCGAGGCGGGAGGTGGGGTCCAGCGCCGGCGCCGATACAGACATGATCTAGGTGAGTGCGGTGACCCCCCCCCCCGGTGACCCCTGCTCTGCTGCATGCCGCATGCACTTCTGTGTGCTACAGTAATCGCACGGCCGTTCAAAAAAAATGCTCCCGGTGTGTAACAAGTGCCGAAGTGCAGTGCACGGAGGCCGTCTGGTTTCCTGGCTGCTGCTCTCGACGGCGCGTAGATTTGCACTTTTTTTTTCCTTTTAATTTTTTTTCTTTAGCTTGGCTGTACCTGTGTAGGCGGCTTGCGCTCGTCTGTCGCGCGCGCCGCCCGTAACGGTGCCCGCATTATCGTCCCCGCGCTAACCCTTTCGTTAAGCCGCTCCTAACACACTCTGCCCCGCTTCTAACTCTTACAACTCTACGGCACTGGCGGTTTGTGTGTCATTTGTTTATTTAGTGGCTCTTAATAGGTTTTTGTAGTTTTCTAATGGTTTCGGTGTTTTTTCTTTCTTTCATTCTTTTGTTTTCTCTTCCATTCCCTCTTCTGCTATTCTTCGGAAAAGAGGAGGGGGAGGAGGAGAAGGTGCGGTGGGTGGGTTGTTGACACTATCTTTGGCCTGAGTAAGTCTCATACTGGGCAACAGGTAAGCGTCAGGGCTGGGTGGGCAGCATGCACCGTGTCCCTCCCTTCCCTCCAGTTCCCCTCCTGTTCCCCTCCAGTTCCTCCTCCTCTCCTCCTCCTCCTCCTCCTCCTCCTCCTCCTCCTCCTCCTCCTCCTCCTCCTCCTCCTCCTCCTCCTCCTCCTCGGTCTTCCTCCTCCCAGATCAGTTTTAGTCTGAGGTTCACTCTGGGAGCACGTGCGTACGCCGCTCATTTTTCGTAGAATTCTTCGACGTATATTCGCGACTGCTATATTCGCAAGTTTCACGGCCCGTTGCTTCGTGTGCGCGCGCGAGTCGTGTGTGTGTGTGTGTGTTGTGTGTGTGTGCGAGAGAGATAGGGGGTGAGCGATAGAGAGAGAGAGAGAGAGAGAGAGAGAGAGAGAGGCAGCCTGTGCGTACGTAATTCGCCAATGCGTCGCGTTGCGAAAACTCGGGATGTTGCAAAAGAGTTTGTTCTCGTGTCTTTTCTGACGGGCTGGGTGTAGCGGTACGGTTGGATTTCGCTAAAATGGCGAACCGCCAGGTGAGTTTTTTTTTCTCTTTCCACTGAGAGTGTACTACGAAAACGACGCGAGCGAGGGGAAATCAATTTTTTATGGCACAGCAGTCGGTGTTTGAACTGGGACACTCCAAAGCTGGTGCCAAGAGCGACTCGGGCTTTGCGTCTAGCCATTTGAGACGACCATATTGTCAGCCGGCGCCTGGATTGTCCGGGCTCGGACGCCTGCACCGGGGCCGGTGGGCCGGTGCTCCGCGAGGGGTGCCGGCCGGGGCCGATGGTCTCGCCGCACACTGTAAGAAACTTTTTTGGAAAATTCCAAACAGTTGCTAGGAAATTCTGTATCCCTAATTTTTTGGAAATGTCCAACTGTTTTTGGAAAAATTCAAAACAGGTTTTTAATGCGTTTTATTTGATTACTTTACTAAAAAAACTGTTCTATGCATAAAAATTCGAATTTCAATTTTTGGAAAAATCCAAACTTTTTTTGGAAATTTTCGAACAATGATTAGGAAATTTTATATCCCCGATTGTTTGGAAATTTCCAATAAAGTTTCCAGCAGTGCACTCGAATCCTATGTGTGCGGGAGAGCGTATACGGGGTCTTTCAAGTGTTTCCGCGCACTTCAAAGAAGGTCGCCGCGGTATTATCTCTTTTAGACATTCCGAAAATAGCGTAAAGAAAATCCGTGGTGGAGCAGGGACCGTCTTTGCAAACCTCCTTGTTCTGTAATTGATTCAGCAACACGACTAATTATAGTGGTGGGGGAGGGAAGGGGAAGAGGCGGGAACGGAGAGGGGGGGGGGGGGCATCATGCTGGCTGCGCACACCTCGGTGATGCTCTAGTTAATTTGAGGGCGCTCACGTTTTACCCGCCTTCCTCGTTCTTCTCTACTCCCTGTTTATTACTTTCCTTTTGGTTTTTGTTAGCTCATATAACTCTTTTCCTCGTCCTCCTCCTCGCCCGCATCCTTTATCCCCCCCCCCCTTTTATTTTATGTTTTAACGTTTCATATGTTTGGTGTTTTGAATTTTTCATCTTTATTTGCATGCTTTTGTGTTCTAACGTTTGACGACTTGTTTAAATGCAACTGTTTAAATTCGGTGCGCAATGTGTTTAATGCTACCCCTACCCGCGCGGTCATTTGGTTAATGGAGACTCTCTGGGTCGTGTGTACGCTCAGAGAGTTTTGTCTTGGACTTGGCTCTGCTCCAAGGGGCTTTGCGAAACTGCGTTGAGTTTTGTCTCAGTAAATCATCAGTATTGTTCTGCGGATCCGAATAACCCAGATTCATACAGACAGCTTTCGGCGCCGTTGCCATAGTGTTTGTTTTTTTTTAAATCGTTTTCATACACCAGTTGCATCTCTGGAAGTCGTCAACAAACTCCTTTTTGGTGCTTCGTTTTTTTTTTATTTTTAACCCCCAACATTACGACGCAGGACATGGCTGCCCAAGTCCGGCCGCCCAATGGTGATGTCCGCACAAGCATCCTAGCCGCTAGCAGGGCGCAGACGTTCGCCCGGGAGCGGGTCGTGGCGAGCAGCGCCGCCGGTCAGAATGGCTGCGCCTTCCGGCGCCACCGCGCCGTGCGGATCCGCACCCCGCGCTCGAGCACGTCCATATCGGTCCTGAGGTCCGCGTTCGAGGCGGCCGCCCCCGACGCCCCCGCCGCCCCCCCGTCTCCAGTAGTTGTTTGTGTCCACGATAAGCGGAAGCACGGCCCCGGACGATCTGCAAAGGTACAAAAAGCGAGCCGCCCGCCAAACCTTCTATGTTCTTGTCCCTGTTTTTTTTGTGTGTTTTTTCGTAGTTTTTTTCTCTTGACAGTATTAGTAGAATCAGTTGGTGAAATCTGTGTGACAGGCCCCGCCCTCCCCGCTCTTGTCAACTCTTGTAGATTTTTTTTATAGAATTTCGAAAAAGTGCCGGTATTGTGCGGCCAGGAGCTTTAAAATTTCTGGAAACTTTTCACCCGCCGCGGACGAAACGTGGTCATATCTTGGCCACTCGTGTGTCTTAATCTATCTAATCTCCCGATCGCTTCTATCATATGGGAAACATATGATAGAGCCGGGCTCAGTGTTGTTCTCCCGTGACCCATTGGTGTTGTGTCTGTGGCCGCTTGCGCTCCGTAGTTCGTAGTCATGGAACTCCTCGTACTCTTCCTAACCCTATTGCTCGTTTCTGTGGCGGTATTTTTGTGGTCTAAGAGGAATGTAGGTCTTTGCATGGTCCATGGTGTAACTCTGACGATAACTCCTTTGAAGTACTTCTCACGAGTGTTTCCCTGTGAGTGCGGGAGTTGACGTTTCTCGTTTCTCTTTCGTTCAGGACGCGCCAACAGAAGCCGCCGCCATGGACGACAAAAGGGCCAACAGCCGACTCGTCGGCTCCAAAGTGTCACAAATCGCCAACATCTTCCAGAGCATGGGCCCGGTTAAAAGCGCCGACGCGGACATACTGGCTGCCCCGGCTCGCTTTCACGCTGGCAAAGGACCTCCAGCAGCAGAACCGGTGAGCGCAGGACATGTGGTGCATGATGTCCATTCATTCATTCGTTCATTCATTCGTCCACTTATTCGTTCATTCATTCATTCATTCATTCATTCATTCATTCATTCATTCGCCCATTCATTCATTCATTTATTCGTTCATTCATTCATTATCACCACCACCTCTCCCCCGTGACTCTAATACATTTCCGTGTGCTGCCCGACTTCAGCCCGCCCCAACGTCTCCAAAGAATGACCGCAAAGAGAAAGAGCCGAACAACAAGGACTCCGGCCAAAAGGAAGGGTCCGGGGTGACGGTGGTTCGGACCGAGAGTCACCTGGCCCGCTTCAACAACGCCCGCGCCCTCTTCGAGAAGCTGGGTAAGGCTGCTCGTTGCTGTCGCTGGCGGACGTATCTCCCGTCTCGGTCTCACACCAGCGTCGCGTTGGCAGCGTTCTTTGTCTAGCCGAGAGCCGGGAACATTTTATGCGGTGCCTTATTATTTGTAGCTGTTTTAATTTTTGGAGGATAACCGAGTTGCGCTCTACTCAGGTCATGACGACGCCCGGCCAAGCAAGCAAGCCAAAGCCAACGCACAGACTGCGAACGCGCGCTCCTCGTCCGTGGAGTCCATCGGTCAGGAGTCGCCCGTCCGCTCCGGCAAGGGCCACGTGAGCAACGGCAGCAGCAACGGCCGCTCCAGGTCGCCGTCGCCGCAGCCCCGACACGGCCGCAGCGCCGCGGCGCCGGTGAGTGGCGAGGCAGTGCACTGCACTGCTCTGCAGCGGCCTCCGTCCCGCCGTCGTCGTGTGCTCCGGTGACACGCTCTGGACTGATTGCAGTACACCAACGGGCACGCGGGCCGCACCAACGGCACCAACGGCACCGGCCACGCCGACGACGACGGCCACGTGTCGGCGCGTGTCGTCAACTCGACGGTGACCCCCCTGGCGGAGCCGGCGGACGTGGCGCCGGCGCCCCCGCCGCACCGCACCTCGCGGCCGGCGTCCGCCGGCGACGCCCACCCCCACCCGCGTGCGAGCAACGGCTACGCCGGCAAGCAGGCGGCCGGGGACGCCGAGCAGGGCGTGGCGGCGGCGGCGGCCGCGGCTGCCATCCCCGCCAGGAGGCCGGAGAAGCCGGAGAAGCCCGAGCGCAAGTTCAACAGCCGCGAGCTGATCGAGAAGCAGAAGAACTGGACCTCGCACTTCTCCAAGGCCCGGCCGTCGCCCCGCTTCAACAGCGACCCGAACCGCTCCGAGGTGCGTATGCGTGGCGCGGTTGGGCGCGGGCCCGGGCCATGGCGCCTGGAGGGTAGGCAGCTGGAGCCTCCACGCACGCACGGGTGCCGTGCGGGCCGGCCTACCCGGCCTCTCGCAGGCGCCCTCCCCCGCTGTTACATGTGTCTTCCGCTCCTGACCGCCGCCCCCTCTGCCCCGCAGGTCCGCGTGAGCCTCAACAAGGCCGACTCCGTGCCGGTGACGGGGAAGGAGTCGTCCCCGGCGCCCGGGGCCGCGGCCGCCACCCGCAGCGCCTCGTTCACGGGGACGCGGCCGGCCGCCCGGTCGCCCTCCGCGTCGCCGCCGCCCCCGCCCGGCAAGCCCGCCCCCGGCGCCGCCCCCGCGGCGCCGTCCAGCCCCACCTCCGGCGCGCCGCCCACCCCGCCGGCGCGCACCACCTCGGCGGCCTCCTCGGCCTCGGACAGGCTCTCGGACAGGCTGAGCGAGTCGCCGGCCTCGGCGGCCGGGTCGGAGAGGCTGTCGGCCTCCCCCGTGTCGCCCACCTCCCCCGCCAGCTGCACCAGCTCGTCCGGCAGCCTCCACGAGAAGCAGGAGCAAGAGTCCCAGGAGAAGCGGCCCACGCCCGCCACCCCCGGGACGGCAGGCTCCAGAGGGTAAGATCGCCTCCCGCCCCCGTGCTCACCTCACTGGGACCGGCGCTCGGCGCCCACCCCTCGGCCTGCGCCCGCCACCGTGGCAACCCATTCTGCCCAGAGCGCCGCCCGGCTCATGCCGGGGCCCCGTCCGGGTAGGCAGCCAAGCCCCCACGTGCGCTCATCTCTGCTCATCTCTCCTCGCACGTTTCGGTGTTGGCAGCAGAGCCTTGACACTGTGCCTGCAGGAGGCTGCAGGATGTGGGTGCCGGCGGGTGGGGCGGGGCGGTCACTTTTCTAGCGCCTCTCTTTTGGCAACATTCAGTCAGCGGCGTCAGAGTGGCCGGGGAGAACGCACGCGGACCCCGGCCTCGACTTTGACTCTAACGCGCCGGAACTGTTTTGTGATTTTGCAGGGGGAAGTCCGCCGACGGTGCCCAGCGGCTAACCCCGCGCTGCCTAGAGAAGGAATTTGACGGTACGTAATCCGTGTCTTGTCGCGAATGCTTGCTTAATCACTGTCGCCTTACCCCGGGCGGAAGGATCCACGGTGAAACTACAGTTCAAACTACACAACTGTAGTTCCTTGGACTGTAGTTTTATTGTTGTTTCACTTGCTGCTGAAGTGTGGTTAGCGCGGAAAAACTACATTTTTCTCCAGTGGAACTACAGTTTTCTGTACAAAAACTACAGTTAGTTTGGTGTAGTTCACACTGGAGGTGCTTTCTCCCGGGTGTTCGATCGATGACACGTTCGGCGCTCTGGGTGACGCCCCGAAAGAGCGCGGTAATTGGGCTAGACTCTGGCGGCGTGTTTTCATACCTTGAGTGCCTGTCCCGCGGGCGGCGGCGCGAATAGCGGGTCTGGCATGGAGGGGGCGGCTGGGGTCTAAGTTTAGACCGCTAATGCGGAGGTGGAGGTGCCACCGTCGCGGAGCCTCTTGGCAGCCGGAGCGGGTATTAAGACACGTAACTCCGTCAGGACGCAGTTCCAGCCGCGCTTCGTGCACAGCGGAGGCACCCACCCCCACCCCTACCCACGCCCCCGCCCCCGCCCTCGCCCCCGCCCTAGTTCTAAATAGGAGGCTGTGGGGTGTTTTGATTTCCTCCTTCGCGATTATTGCATTTCAAAACAAAAATTTAAGGGATGTGTCGGGTAGCCTACTGACGTCGGGCCCTCTCGTGCGGAAAAGCAGTCCCCGTCCTGGCCCTGAAATGTTGTTGGGGTGATTAGGCATCGGATTGGGGGGGGGGGGATGGGGGATGTGGCGCCCTTGGCCGCGGCGTGTAGGAATGTGTGACGGACCACCGCACCCCGCGACCCTCAAGGCCTTCCCGTCCCCTCCCGTCTCTCTCTCTCTCTCTCTCTCTCTCTCTCTCTCTCTCTCTCTCTCTCTCTCTTCCCCATTTCTCGCCTCGCTCCCGAGTTTATCCTAGAGCCGCGCTCGCGAATTTCTTTGCCACCTTGGGCGCCCGCCCCGGCGCCCCTGCCCCCCTCGGGATCTAGCTTCAGTTCGTCGGAGGTGCAGTGGGCGAATCGCGTGGCTCTGGCGTGGCTCTGGCGTCGCCGCCGCCACCGTGTCGCGCCTGTAGGCCCGGGCAGAGGCAGAGGTAGGCCCATGGCGGGAGGCGGTCATGTTTATGGCCCTCTTGGAATAACGCCGCCGCTGATGCATGGAGGAACGGAAGGCAAGGGAAGGGACTCTCGGCCGGCGACTTGCGCTGTGGCCAATTTGTGTCGTGTTTTGTCTACGTGAGGGTCGGAATGGGTAGAATTCGGTCGCCGGTTCCTTCTCTCGATTCGCCGAAAAAAAAAACAACGTACAAACCATGTGAAAATGAGTGGAGCTCCTTTTAAAAAAGGATAATCTGTCACTCTCAGATGCGGGTGTCCGAGCGTCGCGAAAATAAAATACGGTGGTGACTTGCGGGTCTTCCTTGTTTTTGTAAGCTCGTCAGATTGTGACAATTACCCCCCCCCCCCCCCCCCCCCCGCACCCTCGTTTAAAAAACACATTTTTTTTTAAATTTAAAAATCTTGCGTATTGTTTGATCCGGTTGGGAACGCAAGGTTTATCGAGCTGGCGCTCATCGGTGACGATAACTCTGTGCGGAAGGGCCCGGTTCGCACTCGACGCCGCGGGGGCAACAAACGTGGGCGGTGCTGCTGTGCGGTGCTGTGCGGTGCGGGGGTGCGTCTCGTCCCTTGTCTCCCCGCCCGCGGCAGCTCGCGGCAGCTCGCGGCTAACACCGCTCTCTCACGTCTTGGCTGTTTGCCTCGCCCCGGTTGCCCCGGTGGCGCTGTTCTCCGTCGCGTCGTGTCGCGTGGCGTCGCGCTTGACTTTGCGCTGCTGTTTGGATTCTGGTTCTGGTAGACCGGCAGTAGTGTTTTGGGCTGGGCGCCTCTCCTCGCCTCGCCTCGCCTCGCCTCGCCTCAGTACTCGGCACTCGGCCGTCCGGGTCCCGCTCGCCTCGCTCTCGCGTTCCCCTATCGCGGTCTCTCCGAATCGTACCCTTCCAGCAGGATGACGCCCGCTCACGTTCTGTGACAGTTTTTTTTTAACGGAGCCGTTTATTTTTATAATTGTCTGCAATGGAGCTGACGAGATACTCTCTTGTAACTTCCAATTCCCCTGAGCTTGGGCAATTCTGCTCCAGTTTAAGCAACAAGTGTTACGAGTGTTATACTTCCTTGACCAGTAATTTGAAATATTGTAATCTTTATCATGTGTGCGGCACTACGATTGTTTTCCTGATGAGGAAGTTGTTACATTCATATCACTGCGACGCCTTGCCCCATTCTCAGTCTTGTATGTGTCCTAAAGTAATGTCAGCATTCTAAAGGGATGTGTTCACTTCCTTATTACCTAATTTTAATTGGATTTATTTCCTTACAGGTCACAGACAAATTAGCACGCGCCACCATGCAGGCGCTCAAGATAGAACTCAGGACTCAGGTCAAACCGAAATTGACAATGATGCCCGCAGGAAGATGGTATCATCCGTGCAACTGACTCTCCAGTCGCCACTATCCGCAACTGCCAGGCTGTTCCCAACGGCGTTGCCTTCAATGCCCTCACCAGCTCTGCCACAGTTGTCGTCAGAAAGTGTTCGCAAGGCTGATAAAGTGGAGGCTCCCATCCTGCCACCGTCTGCGTTCATGTCGGGTGTGGAGACATCGCCATCGCCGCCAGTTACTTCTAACAATGTCGATGATCAACCCCTCTATTCTGTTCCCATAAAGAAGGGCCACTCAAGACAGAAACCAGTATCGTCAGCAGCTGCTGCATCAAATCTAATGTCAGAAAATTTCAAGCCCCAGGTTGTGGATGCACAGACCAGATCAACTGTCATGGCAAACGATAAAAATGACCGGGACTTCCTAAGTTCCTTCCAGCCTTTGCCTGCAGAGCCAATAGCCAGAAAGGCGCAGTGCAATGAGGTGGTGTATGCAGAGATAAACCATGATCACAAGCGCTCAGATGCTCATTCTAAATCGGCTGATGTTTGTAGAAAAAGTGGAGAAGAGAGTGAAATTGTTGCCTCTTTAGAAAACAAACATGATTTTATTAGACAAAACGATATTAGTTCTAATCAAGAAATTCATGTACCTAGTGTACTGAATAGGAGAAGTTCTTCTGAGGACATAATTGATGAGTTTTCCCCTGGTTCTTTGAAGTCGGATGTATCAAGAGGTTTTGAGTCATCAGAAACTCTTTTGTCAATAGGCAATAGTGCCAGTGAAGGGAATGATTTTGATCATAACTGTGATAGTGGCATTCAGCTAGATAAACCTAATGACATTGATCAACGCCCTGACCTGAATGACATGAAGTTTGCTGATGAAGAAGATGAAGCAGAAATGAAAGATTCAGGCGTATTTTTAAAGCAGGTCCGTGAACTTTGATGTTTAATCTCTTTGAATGTACCTCACTTTTCCAAGTTTTGCTCTCAATTTTCTGAAGCATTGCCCTCTCTTCATTTTTTGTAGGAACCTTCGTGTATGGAGAAATCAAATAGCTTTGAGATAAAATCTTCAGCATCTCCCAAAGCAGTAGTACCTGAACCAATGACAGCAGATGAAGCAGAAAACCTCCTTAGCACAAGGTAAATACTTGCTAATATATGCGTTTCGATGTGGGCTCACTGTATTTTTATTGCAATGTGATCTCACAGTGTTGCACATAGCACAGGCTTGTCATGACATCATTCCCGCAGAATATGTTGCATCGATAATGTTATCTTTTCCAGGTGTTCTGTGTATATGCAGATTGTCTTAGTTTTTATTCTCTAAATTTTTGTGCCATGTCTAAATTTTAGTATGCTGTATTTTAGTACATATTAGTCTTCAAGGTAATATTTGCTCAGTGAACAGTTCTATTTTAAAAGTTATCTTATACGTTCTTTGCATGTCAGTAAATTTTCTTTGAAGTCAACATCATAACCTTTTCAAGATGCAATGCAGGCCTCAGGCTTAGAAAAATGCCTGATTTTAGTGGGGATTTTGTGTATCATACACTGGAAAGAGAACCTTGTGAGAATACCTTTCAGGAAACCAGGAAATTAATTTTTGTTTTTTTTCTCTATTGTGTTTTTTGTTCTTCTTCACTCAACGCCACTCTTTTTCACCAGCATTTGGGAAAAACGATTCCGGTGAGTTTGTGTATTTAAAATGTCCAGTATTGGCAGGGATGGTTTATTGTGCTAGGTTCTTTCAGCTCGGTGGTGGTTTGTGGGAGCACAGTGGTGTGTTGGTTGCTGTATTTTATGAAATAAATGTGCAATTTAATGGTAATTTTATAGCTTTGCTAATGTATTCTTATCCCCTGGTTGGTGAATTTTCTTCTTAATGTTCTGATTCCCTCACCTTTTTGACATATTGTAGAACACTATCATTTGGGTTAATTCATACAAAATTTGGAAATCTCAAGTGTTTTTTGGATCTTTATTCTGAATATGATTTTCTTGATCAAGCCCTATCCGTTTCTTATAGAACCTCTTTGTCACCTTGTCAGATATCCGTGTACACCATATCATAACCACAGCATGGTTCAGTAAAATTGTTCAGGTTCAGTAAAATCATCAGCAGCTGTAATAATTCAATTTTGATCATTTGCTGTGTTGAAACCGAAAACATTCTTACCTTGCAGAAGGCTAGGAGTTTTCCAGTTCCTCTGAACTGTGTATATGTGGGATAAGTTTTTGATCTTGGTGCTTTTGAGATGTTCTGTGACCATTGTACTGTATACTTGTAAACCTTTGTGATTTTGTGTGTTCTTGGATCCTGTTGCGTTAGAATTGTGCTTTGTTGCGAAAGTGGTGGTTGTATCTTAACATACTTGTAGTGCAATGATAGCATTAGTTCATTTTGTCACAACTCTTGAATCATCTATCCCTCTAATAATTGTTGGGATACTCTGTATCTCTGATATAACATGGCACAACGTTATATGCTAACATTACTGTTTGAGTACTTCTCTGTATTGTTACTGTATATTTATTTTTGGTACTTATACAACATACCCTTTCCAGGCAAGAGGCCTTGCTGTCTGATGAAGAAGCCCAAGAAGTGAAAAGACTGCTCACACCTGCTCAAACCCCAGACGTGCTGCCAGATTCGGTAGCAACCGAATGGCCGTCAGAGTCTGTCAATGGGGAAGTTTTGAATAAGTCTGCTACTATGGATGATTCAGTTGTTTCCAGTCAAGCATGGTCACAGTCTGGATCAGATGCTAATTTGGCAGAGTCTGAATCAAGTGTGGTAGAGACAGGGGAGGGAGATTCAGAAGGCACTTATCTAATGGATTACCCACCAAAGGCATGCGAAGAGGTTTGTATTTGTCTACATTTTTGATCTGTGTCTTCATGTACGCAGTTAAAATAATTCTACAAGTACTGATGATTTTTTGATTTTTTGATTTTTTGAAATATCTAGGTGCTTATAGAAAAGGGTGTCCATTATTATCAAGATGGTCATTTTTGGATGGAGGTTCCTGGTCTTCCTGATTCGGAGGATGATGATGAAGACTATCCAATACCTGTAAAGAAAAATATGAAAGTGAAATTCAGCAGTGGACCAATCAAGGTAGAAAGTGTTTTCTTGATCAATAAAACTAACACAGTATCATGTTGTGCCCTTTTTAATACCTGCATCCCCATTTTGCAGATGTATAGTACCTTTTCCATGACAGACTATGATCGTCGTAATGAAGATGTTGATCCTGTTGCTGCCTCTGCTGAATATGAATTAGAGAAGAGAGTTGAGAAAATGGATGTTTTCCCTGTTGAGCTTATCAAAGGTCCAGAGGGCCTTGGTCTCAGTATTATTGGGATGGGTGTGGGAGCCGACGCTGGTCTTGAAAAGCTTGGCATATTTGTTAAAACTATTACTGACCATGGGGCAGCCGCGAAAGATGGGCGCATTCAGGTATTTTTCAGTGTTCACAAAACTCTTGATCAGACTAATTTATATCTCGGGAAGTTCTGAATTTCATGTATTGTCCACTTTCAGGTCAATGATCAAATTATTGAGGTGGATGGAAAATCATTGGTTGGAGTGACCCAAGCATATGCGGCCTCTGTTTTGCGAAACACCTGTGGTTTAGTGAAATTCCTCATAGGCAGAGAGAGAGACCCTCAAAACAGTGAAGTTGCTCAGCTGATAAGGCAGTCACTTCAGGTATTTTTACTTAATCAGCTGTTTATTCCTTTTTCCTTATCATTCCTATCACACGGGAGGTGGAAGTTTTTCTGGTTCAGTTTCCCTGGTGGCTGGGAAAGAGCTTAATCGCTTTGGTTTTGGTTTAATTTTATTCCATGCATTGAGAGATACTGATGACATTCATGATGTGTTGTAATGAAACATTTGCCACAAACTTCAGTGCCTTGAGATGAAATGTGGTGCGTCAGTGCATGTTGTAAAGAATTCATTAAATATAGACTTTGTTCCACCGTCTGGAAAATACCACAATCATACTACAATCTCATCCTGGGCTCCCTCAAGTCTCTTGCCGTGCCCATGCCTGCCTGCCTCTACCTGGGAATGAATGGAATGCCTTGCTTTACTGTCCTTTTCTTGTAACACTGCTCCTTTCCTACTAAAACACACCTCTCCATTTCCACGTCCTAAGGAGCGCGGATGTGTCTCACAGGCGGACCGTGAGCGAGACGATCACAGGCGTCAGGTAATGCGCCACCAACATCCAGGCATGGATTCTGCTGCTGCGTCTCCGCCGTCCGAAAGTCAGCGATCGGAAGACAGCGCCACCGCACCAATAGGCGGGGCTTCTCCTGTGTCTTCGGAGGGGCCTCCCAGTCCACCTGGACATGCTACTGATGAAGCGACAGCCAGTGAAGTTGCCAATCTGAGAGATCTTCTTCAAGAGGTATGTTTGATTAAATATCTTACATTTTTGTGTGTTGTATTCATTGTGCTGGTAGTATGGAAAAACAAGGCTTTTCTTGTGGTGTCAATTTTTTAGGATCTGAGTTTGAGAGTTTTCTAAAGATCGTTCAAAATCATGCATGATTGATTATTAGTAGCTCTTTGAAATATTATTTTCTACATGTGAATTCTGTAGAGGAGAAGATGTGTTGTAAGCTTTTGTTGTTTTCTAGCAGCAGTGTAGTGTGTTGTTTAGTATATTCTTTGTTTTCATACCCTGCTTTCCTTGTCATGGGTTGTGTATTGCTGCTTTGTTTTGCAGAGTCAGCAGAGGCTGGCGTTAGCAGACAGTGAAGTTGCACGATTTAGAGATCGGGTGAGAAGCAGTATTATTTTGTACAAAGTCTGTTGCTTTGAATTATATTTTGGTCACATGCTTATTATAGATGTATTTCCTTCTGCTTGTATATGATGCAATTTTTGTTTTAATGCCTTTAGATTTAATGTTGCGTTGACCATTCTTGTTGCTTTTGCAACATTTCTTGTTTATTAGAAGTTGGTTTTTATGTCTTTCTAAGTATCAGTTTCATTCCTTTTCAGCTCATGGAACTTGAACAGCGAGGGAGCACTGGCACCGAGGAGTATGTTGAACGTTTACGGCGCATGAGTGCAAGATTAAGAGAGACTGAAAGGTCTCTTATTTCAGCCAAAAAAGATGTTTCATCTTTCCAGGATATGCTGGAGCAATCTCAGGTATAATTTAAACACATTCTCAGAAATATGAAATATAAACCTTTTGTGCACTACCTATTTTAACTTATTCCCATATTTCCACATGTCCCCAGGGTCAGATGACAGTGGTTGAAAAGAAATACAGCAAAGCCAAAAGGCTTGTCCGTGAGCTGGAACAAAGAGAGGCTGATTTACTTCAACTTCTTCAAGAAAAAGATGCCGAATATAATGCTCTTGTGAGGTCTCTGAAGGATAGAGTCATCCGTCTTGAGCAGGAACTTATGGATACCCAAAGACGAGCAGGTCTACCCATTCAGTTGCCTCATGACAAGCCTGTGACTCCTCAGTTGTCTCGACGTGTACAGCAAACATCAGTGCAACCACTGCTGCTTCAATTAGGGGCAGAACTATCGGATACTGAAATATCAGACATAAGTCCTGATGACGGTGAGAACAAAACAGCCACTGTAGAAAGGAAGGTAAGACTGATTCCCATTTAAAGTCTTATTCTTTACATTTTTTACTCTTTTTAATTTGCAACAATGTTTTATATCTGCCTTACAATCTGATACAGATACCTCTTAAAGAGGAATTAGATCGAGCTGTCCCCCAACATGAGCTTCTGGACGTGTCTGCTTCCAAAGCAAAGGGTGAATTAGGTCAGCGTGGTGGCCTAGCTGGAAGACAGTTACCGTCTCGGGAAAAAGGAGTAAGCACCAGCAGCTCTGTAAGTATACTGTTCTTTCTATTTTCCTTCATTGTCAACTTTCAGCCAATATTTGTGTTGATGATTTTGATTGGTTCTTGGCATTCCAGGATTATGGCCTTGATGAAAGCTGTGAAGAGAGTGAGGATGATCCTGCAGCCATGCGCCACCAAATGTACATTGAATATTCCAGCCGCGAAGACCTAAATGGAGCATCAGGGAGCCGTGAGGATATTCTCATGATTGAAAGTAACAGCATGAACAGTAGCATCAGCAGTAACAGCAGTGCTGGTGTTAACATTTCTAATCGTAATGAAACTAATGCTGTATACCAGACGCACGAATCTCATCAGGCAACTACCAAATCAACCTCCCTAGTCTCATCCTCAGTGCCTAAATCAATGCAAACATTTAGCTCATCCTCTTCATCAATTAACAAAAGTGGACTGTACTCGTCTACCACCCAGCAGCAGCATGTTCACCATCAGGCAGCGATTACTTCCTCCTCCTCCTCCTCCTCATTACATTCTGCTTATTCACCATCTTCTGCTAATGTGCCATCTGGTGCTGGCAATTTGTTCACTCCCCATATGTCCGCTGGGCAACACTCCCATCCTTCAAGTGGGCAAGCAATAAATAATGTAGCTTACCAGTCAGCACCTATGAAAAGTAAGACTAACCGCCTGTGGTGTATTAACACTTTGCATTTTATCTAAACTTGTTGCTCACTATTTTTTCATTGTTCTATTTTCACCCATTAGGTGCGGGGCAAAGAGGCCATGGGCCACCGCCGTCCCTAGCTGAGCAACTGAAGCAAGTATTAGCTGAGCGAGAACGACGTATGTCAACTGGTGATCAGTCTGGTTCGTCCAGAGATGGCTCGTCTGAATATCTTGATAGAGATCCTGCTGCTGCTCTTGCGGAGGAAATTCGGCAAGCTGTTAATGAGGCTAATGCAAGAGGTTTGTGTTAACTCTAATTCCTTGTGAAAGCTGGAGTATGGTATTTTTTTGATTTCATATTCTTTTAACACAAGTGAATTTTACTTTGCAGTGAAGAAAGCTCCTGCTCTTTTAACTCCACAAACTACTCAGCATCTGTGGCAGTACCCAAGCTCTCCTTCTTCTGTGTCCGTGTCCTCACTAAGCAGCCTAAGTGCCGATCCCAGTCCAAGCAAGCCTACTCCTGCTGATTCCACAGAAGATCTTTTACAAAGGAGAGGCTCTCATGTGTGGCTGAATGTTCCTGTAACAGAATGGTCAAAGGAACAAGTTTGTCAGTGGCTTCTTGCTCTGAGCTTAGAAAGTTGTATACCGCGCTTTCTCGAACAGGGAATAGGAGGTGCTGCACTCATTCAGCTAGAATCGAAAGATTTTAAAGCTCTTGGGGTAGCTGGAGATGATAAAACTCGTTTGAAAAGGAAAATTAAAGACTTGCGCCTTGCTGCTGAACGAGAACGTAAATCAACTGAGAAAGAAAAGAAAGAGAGGGAGAAATTATTCCGTAAAGCTGAAAAGCTTGCTGAGAAAGCGGGTAAACGCAAGTAACAGTATTGGCTTGTCTTGTTATTGTAAGGGTTAAGGCACAGTTTTGCACGTTATTGAAAGCATGGCGTTGTCAGGTGCAATATTTGAAAATGGAAGCGATTTGTGGTATGGTTAAGACAACGCATTGTTGAAATTTAATCAGTCTTCCTACTTGGTGCCACAAAATCTAGAAAAAGGAATTTAGTTTGACTTGCTACCAAGACTGGAAGCATTGTATTTTATACCTGTAACTATACATGCCTATGATATTGTACATTCAGTTCTGCACATTTGTGAGGAGCATACAATGGCACTAATGATTAGTTATGCAAGTTTATTTTACTACTTGCTTTTACACCTGAAGCATCATATTCATCAGTCTTGTCCATTCCAGAACCAGTATCAATTTTTTTTTACACCTGCTCTGCTTGTCTTGAATTTTAATGAAAAGTACATAATCATGTGTCACATAGTATACGGTTACTAAAAAAAATCATTAAGACTGAATTGGGAAATGAGTTTGAAACTTGTCAGTAGTTAGGCTGTCAAGACCATCCTATTCGCTCCCTTGAACAATATTTATATTTTCAGATGAAGACAAGCTGTCGGATCCAATACTATTGTGTGACTTTGTAAAAGTCTACAAGGGAGCCCAACATGAATATGATTGCTTCAAAATAAGAGGAAATAACGTAATATCTAATTAATTGGATTGTGTAGAGGAACTGCTCATTTAAATTAGATCTTGCTGTGTAATGTGTGCATTTGTATGTAGGCCAAGGATATTGGTTTTTAAGCATGTAATTTGTAATGTAGCGAGAAACCTATTTAACATTTGTGTGTGGAAATTCGCCAGGAAACTGTGACAGCAAAGCTTTACCTGGTTTGTATATTACAGGCAAAGATCCATATTCCTGAAGAATCTTGCCTTTGACCTGGATTTGTTGGTATTCTGCATGGCAATTTTTTCTAGTCATTACTGATTGGTATATGACATAAAATGTCAAATGTAACCATGTAACCAGTTTTATTTATCTTCAGTCTGGAAGAGGGCACCCTTTCTAAGAAATAGTGTTAGACAGTAGACCCCTGCAAGGGTTTGTCAGGTTCAGAGTCTTTATTAAAATTGTACCGCTGTGATTTAAAGAGAGAAAAAAGTAAACATCAGTTCAGCTTTAAGACCGCAGGTCTCAAACTTTTAAATTTCACTGATTCCTACCGAAACTTTATTTTGCTGCTTCTCTTTTTGTAATTGGCTTTAAGTTTAAGGAGTGCATCAAGCTTTCTAGTTCTTCATCAGCTAGGGAAGGGAAACATTGTGTGTTGGTCTTGATGTCTTTCCTATTTTCTCTTTGTAAGTAAATGGTAACCTAGTGCTTTCGGGTAGGTACAGCTTTTTAAGTACGTATTTATTTGTGGTGTCTATATAGTTCATTCATGATTATGTCTGTGATCTGGTGATTTGTATCTGTGTAACAATTGTTTACAGCATTTATAATTTTTATATTTTAAGTTACTTTCTATAAGGTGTGTGAGCTCACCCTTTTTCTTTACATTGTTATCAAGCATGTGCTATGTATCCATTTCATCAATTATCAAGACCGACGTCTACTCTCATTGATCACAATTGTCTGACTGCTGTAATGAGTGTCTCTTTGATTTCTCTTCAATGTGTTTAAATTAATTTACTGAAATCACAATAATTCGAAACTTTTTGCTATTGTTGTGTCTTTAGCACCATCATTGTAGTGTTTGTTCATCAGAAGCGTGGCGTTTTTAAAAGGTTTCGTTGTAGTCAGTTTGTTTTCTTTTGCATGGCAGCTTACATTAATTATTAAAAACTGATCCATTTTAAGAACTGTTTGTGATAAAATAGCCCTTTTAATCATGGTTGTGTTGTATGGCATCTTGGTCAATGTTGAAGAAGCTACTGTACTTACACGAAGCTAAAGTAGTAAAAAACCTATTTCTACTTAATTTATGCTCATCATTTTGTTTAGACTATGTAAAATTTCATTCTGTTATGCTATGTTCATAATTTTTACTTCTGATACTGCCATGACTGCTTCAATTGGTCCAAATGTGAAATGATCAAAGTTAATTAATGAATGTACTGTACGTGAATAGTTCCTATGTGTTAAATCTTGTATGACATAGCAGTTCCTTTTCTTCGTGCTGTAGCTCAGTTTTCGTATTCTACTGTTCATTTTTATGTACATTGGGTACATTTAGATAAATGATATTATCTCATTGTTAAACTACCATTTGGTATGTTAACTCTGACACAAAAGTTTCTACTGTAGAATTATTTTTTGTTTTGTAAATTAAATTACAATATTGAGAAGCACAAAAAGGAGTTATATCTGCAAACTCTGACATGACTTTCTGAGCTTTCTATCCAATCAATGAAAAAATTAACTTATTGTTGAGTTTATAGATCCAATCTGCAGATTTCTAAAAGTACCTAACAAAGTTATCTGTTGTACTCAGTGCTCCTCCCGCATGGTAGAGTCCTACACCGAGTGTTAGGACTCTACCGCATGGCAGCTACCACAGTACAGCACAATCGTCACCAAAGTGTCTCTTGTTATTTATTCCACTTATCTCTTGGCTGAGTCTGAAACATTATAATACCTATTCTGTGTTTCGCAGCCACCTCTTCGGTTGTATCAATAAGTATTTCCAGAACAACTTTTCTGAACCCTACATTTCTTATGTTAAGCAACTTTTAGTGTACTCACAGTTCAGAGATAAGTTAAGAGACTGAGTACTTGACATTGTCAGCTCCTTTCTCTCTCTTTGCTGCCATTATCAAACACACTGAAAAGTGTGACAGTTTTCAGATACTCTTTGAGTGTTTGATTACAGCGCCATAGCTTGTCATTTACATGTATCTGTAGGTATTGTATATTGTGAATTCCTGTATGTCTTAATTTGTATGTTGTTGTTTCATTTTACTGTTGTTTCCTTGTTTTGACATTATTGTTGATATTGCAAGCCTAACTTATTACTACTCATGTGTACTCATGAATTTCGGAAGTATTTCCCTTTAGTGTATTAACTTGTCAAATGTATGTAATGTATGTTTATACTGTTTGGTTGGATACTCGTGTGATATTATGTAGCTGATGAATGACAAATGTAATGGAGTGAAAATAAATCAATCCAGAGAATACCTTTCGTTTTTATTTGGCTTTTTGCCTGTACTATATAAAACGCTTCTGCCTCTGTAACTGTGATACGCGGACATCCACATATGGACAAACACAAGGGCTAAAAACTCACACTGCTACATATAGCCGGTTTCTTGCATTAGGAACAGCCGGTCAACAAATTACGAGAAACCGTGAACAAAAGAGAAAAGGGGGGCGAGACTTCTGGTGTCCTGCAGTAGCATCCTGGCATTTTTGACGTTTGGGATTTAAAAAAAAATGCCTGCTAATGGCGTCATCAGCCGATGCACGCGCGCACGCACACGACTCCTACACAGACTCCTGGAAATCGCGAGGGGTGAATGCACATGATGCTGGCCAGTAAACGACATGTCATGACACCAGACCGCCCTGCCCTGCCGGTTAGAGCGGGGGGACCGAGAGAGCCCGGGCCTGTCTGGGGCTGGGGCCGGGCCTCGAGAAGGCCGCCCAACAACCCCTCCCCGTCCCCCTTTCCCCGCTCCGCCCCGCTCCGCCCCGCTCCGCCCCGCTCCGCCCCTTCCCTCCCCCTCTTGGCACCAAGTTTATTTTCTGAACGCGTGTTCCCGCTCCTCGCGCTCCCGCTCCCGTTTGCTGGTTTGCGTTCGCTTCCCTCCCTCAGTGCCTCTCAGTGCAGTAGTGCCGGGGCAGCGCCGAGCTGCGCACCGCTGGGGCCGGGACCCAGGCGGGACGGGACGGGGCTGAGACGGCGGAGGACGCGTCGGAAAAGAGGGGGTCGCGCACCCCACCGCGAGCGAAACGACAGTTCAGCCCTCGCGTTCAAAACTCCCGCGGGCGGGGGACGGGATAGAGCCCGCGGCTCTGATTGGTCGTGCGGGGGCGGACAGTGGCCAGGTCCGCCAATACGAGGCGTCGGGAGGCAAGTTCGTGCCGCGGCCGAGACCTCGACGCGCGGAGTGCGACGCCGCCGTGCCGCGCGTGTGACGTGACGCGCGGGGGCCGCGGGGTGGTGCCGACGCAGGCTGCCCCCCTATGACCTGACAAGACAACCCCCTCGGAGTCAAGGGCCGCGGCGCCGCACACGCACACCGCCACACCGCCCTCCGCGCAGCGTGACAGGCGACGGGGGCGGGGGTGCGGGGTGCGCCCCGGACTGAACCGGCACCTCGGCGACACATCAAGCGCCTTAGAAGGGAGAAGCGAGAAGGGCGCTGGCGGAGGGGGAGGAAGAAGCAGCACTCGGCCTCCCCCGTCCCCGCCGGGGCTCCAGCGGGCGCTGCACGTGCACAAGACACGCCCGCCCCGGAGACTAGACACGCCAGAGTAAGCACCGGGGGGCGGGGCCGGCGCGGTGCCCGAGGCCGCCTCCTCGGCGTCGGAGATGCGGCTGATACCCGTGCGCTGTGACCGTGATCAAGACAGCGGGCAGCTCGGGCACGGAGAGACCCCTCGGGGGCCGCCGCCGTCGTCGTCGTCAAGGTGAGAGCATCGAGTGAGAGCCCCGGCGGCCGCCGTGTCACGTGACGAGGCCGTGACCCGCGGCCGGAGAGGCCGGTCACAAATTACGTGACGGCCGCCGGTGGCGGGCCCGGCATCCGGGAGCGCAGGGCGCCTGCGGGGTAGGCAGCCTCGGCGGATGCGGCGCGCGGGTGTAGCGCGGGCCGGCCTACCCCGGCACTCGCGGGCGGCGTGGCGTGGCGTGGCGTGGCGTGCCGGGCCGGGGTTTGCCGCGCGCACCAGACTGTCGCGCCGCGTCGTCGCCGTCCTCCCGGTCCCGCTCATCCACTCGGGCGGCGCGCACGGAGCACCGGGGGTGACGGGAGGGAAAGTGAAGCGGGGCGGGGCGGGGCCGGCTATTTCAAGACCACCCTGGCCATGGGCGGCCCATGGGCGGCCCATGGGCGCCTCTCGCCGCGCCTCACGGGCCCATGGCAGCGCATGGCGGAGAGGGAGACAACGCCGGCCCTTGTTTTCATGGCGGCGCTGCTCTGGCGGGGCTGAGCCGACGCTGCTGCGCTCACGGGTGGTTCGGCCACACAGGCAGCCGGGCAGCCGGGCCGGGCCGGCTGTCATGGGAAACACTCTCTCACGGCAGCGCGGCGCCAAACGCGGGAGAGGGGCGGACGGCGGACGGGCGGGGACGCGATAGAAGCACGCCCCTGATCGGCACCGGCAGCACGCCGCCCGCCGCGTAGGCAAACCCGGTCGCCGTGCGCGCGCGTGCCGTGCGGGGCGGCCTACCCAGCGACGCGCAGGCGCTCGTGCGCGCGCTGCCACCCGGCCCCGGGGCCTCCTTCTTGTGTCATGTTGTTGGGCCCCGGGGACGCCTCGGCTCGGAGTCGCTGTCAGACAACAATTCCGACGCACTTTTATGAACGTGACATCGAACTCCCCCCCCTCCCCCTTCTTTCCCTCTTCATGCCGCTGTCGGCGCCGGGGGGCGTGGGGGTGCCACGCCCGCCACGCCATACGCCACGCCGCGCGCGCGCCCGACCGGTGTAAATTTAGACAGGAGAGTAGACTTAATTATATCCACCACCGGACTGAGACTGGGTGGGTACCGCGTGGCGTGGTGTGGCGCAGCGTCACACACACACGCACACACACACACACACAGACGCCGAGGCGCCGCATAGCGTCGGCCAACGCGCCGCGACGGCGGTACGCCCGGCATTGGGATTCTGTGGCCGCCGCGGCTGCAGCCGGGAGGGACCGGGGCGGGACGGACGGGACCCGCTTACATGATGATGTCGCCCCATCCCATCCGCCCGTGGTGCGGGAGAGAGAGAGAGAGAGAGAGAGAGAGAGAGAGAGAGAGAGAGAGAGAACCACTAGCGAAACGGCTTCAGCAGGGGGGCGCAAAGCAACCTGAAATATTTGTGAGGTGCTTCGAGTCGGACCTCGGACCGCGGAACGTTATGTATTCTCCCTCCATTCCGGAGCACCGATCGCGCCGCCTCGGAGACTTTTTCTTTTCCTGTGGCGGCGGCACGGCCGGGCGGCCGGGTCCGCTCGGGGCCCCGACGCCGCGCCCCGCCCGCGCCGACGCGGCCGGCCGGCTCCAATGTTTTGGCTTTAGGCCCTTTAATGCACGCATGGGTCAGCGGCGCGGCATGGGCCGCTGGGCCGTCGGCCGTGGGCCGGCCTCATGCGGAGAAAGTAAGTGCAGCCGGGCCCTGGGGGGGGGGGGGGGGGGCTGGGTATCACTCTGGCAGGGCAGGGGGGGGGCTGGGTATCACTCTGGCAGGGCAGGACGGCACCCCCGGCGTTGCAACTGCGCTCACTTCCGTGTAAACGCGCCGCCCGCCCCGTCACCGGGCGGCCGTGCCGGACGGGTCAGGCACTATGAGGCAGGGGATCCCATGCTATAACTCGTCCTGCAGGAGCTGGGCGGAGGCGGCGGCCGCCGTGTCCTCCGCCCTGCACCTGCACTGCACGCACGCCACGCCACGGCCACTGCCATGGCCACGCCCTGCCCTGCCCCAAGCCCGAACTCACCTCAACCAATCGTCAAATCATCAGGTCCTCCACCAGCCGTTGTTGCTGCGGAGGCGGGGAGGGGGCGGGGATCCGTCTGGCGGCCCCCTCTCCCTACGCCCCTCCGTGACGCCGGCTCACCTGCGCGCCGGGCCTCGAGCCGGGCCGGGCCTGCCCTCTGCCCGGCATCACATCACCACCGGCAGCAGGCAGCGGCGGCAGGGGCAGGGCGGGCGGCAGCATAAGATATTAGCCCTGAACAAGGCACCTGCCCACAACACGGCCACGGCCCGGGCTCCCGGCGGGTCCCCCCCCCCCCCCCCCTGGGCCCCGAGGGCACGGGGAGCAGCGGCAAGCGGCGGCGGGGAGAGGCGCGGCGCGCGGCCGCGGTGCGGTAGCAGGGGCCGGGACCCCGTGCCAGGAGGGACAGTCACCCGCAACAGTTTCGGCTGGATAAGGAGGACCCCGCTGCAGTCGCGGGAGCCCCCCAACCAATCAGTGCTATTGATACTTCTCGACGCGTACCCGCGGTCCGGGGGGGGGGGGAAGGGTCATTAACCCGCGCGCGGGTATTGTCAGCGCGTAACACGTTCGCTTTGAACACTTCGCATACACCTGTAATTGCCAATAAATCAAGTGGCGCGACTGCAAACAGCGGGCGCTGCCGGCGACTGTTATTCGCACTCAGGGCGGGACGCGGAAGCCGCCGCAGCCGCCGCATCCGACACGGCACCAGGGTACATGTTGCACTCACGTCGCCTGACGGCCCCGGCCCCGGCCCCCAAACCCCGCCCGCACTGATCTCTTTATAATCGCCGCCCAGCCTATCTCAGTCACTATAAAATACCCGGACAAAAACCCGGGGCGGTGACGACGGTGCGTTTCACCGCCCCGCGTCGTACACTGAAGAAAAACGGCCGCAGTGCAGCCGGAATGTATCGGAATGACACTGAGCGAGGGAATGCGAGGCGGGCAGTGGCGGCAGCGGGGCCCGGCTGGGGCTCCACTGGGGCTCCGGGACTAGACGGGGTGCACTGCACGTCCGCGCCGCGCCGCCGTCTCCCGTGCGTGAGTGCCGGAGTGCCGTGGCGGCCGCGGCCCCCTGCCAGAGGCCCCCTGCCAGAGGCCCTGGCCCGGGAGGGGACCCCCGCGGGACGGTTTGTTGCATAGGCCGTCCCGTCCCGCGTCCGTTCGCGTGAGCCGAGAGAGATGTGATGTGTTTTTCAAACCACGACGCCACTCATTTTCGCAGAAGCAATCTCTCGCTCTCCAACTACTTCTACTCCACTCTCCCGGCCCCGGCGGCGAGGCGCGGGGCCGCGGGGGCCGCCGGTAGCTGACGCCGGGGGCCCCGCTGGGCCCGGGAGCAGGATGCAGAGAGATGCTAAACGGCGGCAGAACATATTCCAGTTGGACGGCCGCTACACTCGTTTTCACGCCGCGCTCGGCAAGAGCAGCGTAAGGGCGGCAGCGGAGCCTCTGGCCGAGCCGAGCGAAATCGTGCCGCGCGAGAACATAACTTCCTGCGGGCGAAATGCAAATAAACGTAATTAGCGGCGGCAGACCTTGCGGCGGCGGAGGGTGTGATGAGAGGGTGTCGCGGGGAGGGGGGGGGGGGACTATGTGGCCGCACTGTACAGCAGCCCCCGCCCCTCCGACACTGTCACCGGTCAGGTCACCGGTGAGCCGACCGGCCGGTCCGGTCCGCCCCCCGCCACAGCGGCCGGTTGTGTCACCAGGACCTCCCCAACCCCCACCGCAACCCTTCCCCTCCCCCCTGTCTCTCTCTCTCTCTCTCTCTCTCTCTCTCTCCTCGCAACCCCTTCGCGCCGCGTCTCCGCCGGGGAGCGTCCCGTCCGCTCTGCTGGGGGTAGGAGGCCGGGCCGGCGACGCGACGGTGCGGGCGCGGCAACCGGCAGCGCCTGCGCTCGCGCCTCCTCCCCTCCCACTCCCCCTCCCCCTCCCTCGACGCGAGGCGCGCGCGCGCGCTGCTTGGCTGGCTGCCTGCCTGGCTGCCTGCCTGGCGGCCTGCGTGGTCTGCGGCCCGGCAGGCAGGCAGCGGCGGCAGCCGGCAGGAGGGGGCACGGCACGCCGCCGCCGGCCGCCGCTGCCTGGCAGACAGTCAGTAGTCGTGGGGTCTACGGCGGGCGAAGGTCGCCCCATCTCGTGCCGCTCCGCTCCGCCTCCGCCCGGCTCCGCGCAGCGTGTTTCCCCAGAGCCCGCGGAGTACACGGAGTCCTCCGGAGTCGTGTCGTGTCGCAGGACGCCACAGGACGCGGCAGGACGCGGCCGCCGACATGAAGTAGGGCGCCGTGCCGGAGCGCAGCGTACAGTGCAGAGGACTCTAGGTGCGGGGTCACCGCGGTGTCATGTTCCGGCGTACGACTGTGCGTGCTGAGCGGCTTACAGAGCCATGATATGGGAGTGAGTGAGTGAGGCGCGCTACGCCCCGCCACGCCCCGCCGCGCCCCGCGTCACCCCAGGATTAACGCCGCCGTTATCTCCAGCCGCCTCCAGCTATCACCATGCCCATGCTCACGTCCTGCGTGGTGAGTAGAGAGACACTACTGGAGACAGTCCTGGAGAGCCACTCTCCCGTCCCGCTGGAGGACGCCCGCCCCCACCGCACCGAGCGCCCCTGACCTTCACACAGGACGGCCTGGAGCGGCGGCCCCGGAGCTCTGGAGCGCTCTGGAACAGAGTGCTGCCTCCAGTCTGGGAGGTCGTCTTCCGCGTCCGCCCCATCCGCGGCAGCGCCTGGCCGCTTTTGTGTGTCAGAGTCCACGCGCGGGTCCACCTGTTCACCTGTTTCCAGCGAACGCACTCACTTCCTGGACCGCGCCGCGCGGCCGGGTGGGGGGAGGACATGTGTTGTTTTGGCGGGCTCCGCGGGCCCATGTGTGAGTCCGGGTGGGGGAGGAGTACATGCGCTGCATGCGCTTGTCTCTCTCTCTTTCTCTTTTACACACACACACACACACACAAGACGCTTCACGCTTCGCTTCCGGCAGATGTGGCTCCCCGGCCCCGGCTCCACGACGGACTGTTTACAAGTTGGAGTGCGCTTACAGGTCGTCAGGGCGTCACGCCGTCAGGCCAGGCCGTCAGGTCGTAAGGCCGACAGACCGTCGTCACGCCGTCAGGCCAGGCCGTCAGGCCGACACCGACAGTCCGTCAGACCGCGCATCCATAAGTCGCGAGCGCCGGGCCGCGCGGAGCTTTTCACTTTTTATTCTCTCCCCGGAGCACCGCGGCAGCGGCCGCGGCAACAGTACCTACTCAGTGGACAGGAAAGCGAGCCCGGCTGCTGCCGGTGTGGCCGCGTAAAGCACGGGGCTCGCGGAGCCGCGAGGCGCAGATCCTGGAGATCTCCTCTCTGCCCTCCCTGCCTCCGGCCCTGCCTCCGGCGCCTCGCAGTGCCACGGGATCGGCGACGCGATAACTAGCGAGGGCAGGGCAGGGTCAGGAGTCAGGGGGGGCTGCGAAACTCGGCGCGGTCCGCGGACGCCGCGCCGCGCTTTCCCACAACGGACAAAACAAAAACGGACATTTCGGTGGTGGCCGCTGGACTCCAGGAGCCGGGCTGCAGAGACGCTCCGTGCTGGAGGACGACGGCCTGGAGCCGCGCTGGAGCTGCAGCCCCCTGCAGCCCCCTGCAGCCCCCTGCAGCCCCCTGCAGCCCCCTGCAGCCCCCTGCAGCAGGCCGACGGGCCTACGGACCCGGAGGGCGCCGCAGCCCAACCCAGCCCGACCCGACCGTCGCCTTTATTTTGCCCTGATCTGCTGCCCCCTGCCGGGCCCTGCCGGGGCCCTGCCGGGGCCCTTACCTGTCCGGCCCGGTTATGTGAGCCCCGTCTCACCGATCAGGTCCCCGCTGTCGTTGGATACGTCACGTCGCCGGCTCCTTTATTTTCCTTCTCGCTCCCGCTGCTGCCTGTGTTGATACCCCCGGCGCGCCCCTCTCCTTCCCACTCCCCCCCGCCTGCCACGCTGCCTGCTTCTCCTCCTGCTTTTATCCCATTTTCATTTTATGCCCGGAGTGGCGGTGGTGGTGGTATCACTCCGGTATGCATTCAGTGGCAGTCGGCTCACGACGACACACAGCGCATGCACATGTGTACATGTGTGTGTGTGGACGCCACCAGGTTAGGTTACGTAATTTGTGGACAGCAGACGACAACGGTGAGGGGCGTCGTCGTCGTCGGCCCAGCCCATCCCCATTGTGCACGCACACACGCGCACACACACACATCTCGGCATAGCGTCGCGTCCCGGCCCTTATTTTCAATCGGCCGGCGCATTGCCGCGGCCCCGCAGACGGCGCTTTACGACACGTTGCAGTGTGAGGCGCGGACTCGACCGACCCGACCCCGACGCCGACGTGTGCTTTGGCGAAAAGAAGTGCCCTTCGCAGAGGGCGCGGCCGGGCCGTGATCCCAACGGCCCAACGACAATACCAAATAATAACAGTAAATAACAATGAGCCTTAAACGCGACAAGGGGGGACGAATTCAGACCCCCCCCCCCTCTCTCCTTTCCTTCCTATGGAGTTTCGAGTTGAGGCTGTTCAGCGCCTCCCCCCCCCCTCCCCTCTCCACAACCTGTCAGGACCAATAATGACGCACGCCAAGGAAAACAAACGAACACGTCAGAAATACTGGCATTACTGTGTGTGTGTGTGTGTGTGTTTGACGTGCGACTTGCAAACGCCGTATTCGCGTGCAAAGGCAAAAGGCAAAAATGTGACTGAAAGACAAACAAAACGTTTCGTTTGGCGTGCACACGCTGAGGAACGCGAGGAATTGTACATGAAATCCGCGCTGAAAAAAAAGGATGAAAGAAAAAGATCGCGGTGCTGTGCGGTTTGCGTGTGTACCTGCACGACTGCTTCAAAACAAAGGTTCCGAAAATTTCGAAAAACAAAATCCTGAATTTTTCCTAGACGTATATGCACGGTGCGCTGCTCTAGCAAAGTCTGTGATGAGTGGGTGATCAGTCCCTTTACGGTTTTCCATATTACGATGTTTGGCCCCGAGCAAGACACACAATTACAGCCCAAGGATGGTGGCACACACACACACGCACACACACACACGTACGGTCTGTAAGACGAGGACAGTTGACGTGGGACTGGTATGGTCGCAGTATGGGACTCGTCCTGACCTCAGCCGCCCCGCGCGGTCCCCAACACTAATTGACTCATTCTTCCGTTTGGCCGCGTGCTTCATACATAGAAGCTGTACTCCTACTTCATTATTTCATTCCTTTCATTTTTCTCCCCTCTCTCTGTCTCTGTCTCTCTCTTCCTCCCTCCCGCCCCCCCCCCTCTCTCTCTCTCTGCATTCGATAGGGGGAGGAGGATTCACGACTTCACCGACCAGAAAACTCTTTCCCTCCCGGCCCCCATCCCGCCGCCGCCGCCGCCGCCGCCGGGGCGTTCGGTTTGCCTCTCAATTTGCCGGTCTTGTCCCGACTTCTTTTGCTCACTGCGACCGCAGCAGCAGGCGCGCGGGGCTCGGCGCGGGGCTCGGCGCGGGGGCCCCCGGAGCCTCCGAGACTCGTCGTCTTTGTTCTGTTCGGCGGTGTTGTTGAGCACGGCGGCGGCGGCGGCGGCGTTTCGGCTGATGAGCCTCGCATTTTTGCGCTCCATCGCACCGACTAATGGTCGGGGTGCGAGGCGGCGGCGGCGCGGCGGCCCCGCAGGACAGTACGTACGTGCCGGGCCGGCGAGGTCCTGGAGGACAGGGAAGTTTGGAGGTAAACGACGCCGCAGCCTGCGGGCCCTCCTCTAATCACTCCCGCTGCCTCCGCCAGTCGTCCTTTTACAGTATACCGGCAACTCCCAAACAAGGGCTACGAAGTGTACTTACACCCCCAGCGTCAGCCACACACGCACACACACCACACACACACACACACACAGACACTTGCAGAGCCGGCCGTGTTTTCCGCAGAGTACACGACGTCTGTTCTGTCTGTACGAGCGTCTTGTCGCTTTTCGCTAGCATCGCTGCGGTCACAGAGTTAGTGAGACTGGGTCTATTTGTGTTTACGCAGTATTGTGTGCGGTTTGCCAGCACGGCCCGCGCACGCCTCTCCTTATTTTTTTTCAGGCGGTCCTCTTTTGTCGTGGAAATATCCATAACTCCCACGCGCATTTTCAAAGAAATTTTCGAAAAAAAAATCGAGAATTTTTCAGAATTTGTTTTGGGGGGAAGACTTTCGAAATTTTCTGAAGTATCTCGAAATTTTCGGAGCTAGAAACCCTGTGGAGTTGCCGTCTATCTCACGTCTCCGCAGATCGTCCGAAGCTGTCGCGTGTCAGCCAGGAGGAGGGCCGCGCTGGAAACGCCGCCGCCGCCGCTGCGTGGAGTCCCTCGTTCGTCCCCCTCTGTCCCCCTTGTTGAGGTTGCGCCACTTGAGTCGTTTTGCGGGCTGAGCCTGCCTAACCGCACACATTGTCAACGCCCCTCATCAACTCCCCTCCGCCCTCTCCTCCTCCTCTGCCTCCCCGCGCCGCCCGGCCCCCTTCTCCTTTCACTCTGCGACCGTCGCTGCGGTTCCCACCAACAGTCAGAGCCGTCCGGGGTGTGGTGTGGCGCTGTGCCGTGCCGGGGGCATGCCCCGCCGGGCCCCGCCGGGCCCCGCCCCGCCCACCAGCGGTGCCGGCGGTGGGAAGAGACGGCGGCTGTCATATATTGAAATCCGTGGCGCGAGCCGCACGGCACAACGGCCGCTGCACAGCCGTTACCCACACAGCCGACTGTCCCGCCCCGCCCCGCCTCGCCACGAGCCCCCCGCGGGGCCCGCTGCCCATCAGCTAGCGAGGAAGGGCTCTGCTCTGGCGTCCAGGCGCCGCGGCGGTGCGGGCCGGGAGATCTGCACGCACGGCGGGACCTGGAGCCCGGGCCGGGCGCCCGCGGAGCGCCGGGTAGGCAACCCGCCCGGCCACGCTGCACTGCGGGCGGCGCGGGCTGCGCCCAGCCAGCTCTGCGGCGGCGCTGCGGTGTCTGGTCTGCTGCCCGGAGCGGCGCGATGACCGTTCCGTGTGAAAACCAAACAAGGTCTGAACGCTGTGGGAACAGGCCGGACAGCCGGCCGGGGCGGGTCGCTGCGTCATTCCTGGACGGTCCCCCCCGAGGCCGCAATCGACGGACGGCCCTGATGGTTTGTTTGGGCGGATTACCATACACGGCTCCACTTTATACGTTTTCACGCCCGGAAACCTTTACGGCCGCGCGGCCCAGCTGCCCTGCCGGCCCCGACGGCCTCGGGTCCTGCCCTGCCCTGTCCTATCCCATCTGCTTGCCGCGGCCCTGCGCCCTCCAGTGAGCCTAGAAAGTGAGGGAACATGTACCCGCCGGGACACCGGGTCGTGCGGTGTGCGTGGGGACGGTGCCGGCTAATAGCCGTTACTCCGGAACCAATGACCCCCCCCCCCTCCCGCTATAAATGCATTTCTGATTGAGGCTGTTGAGGCTGTCCGTGTCCGAGGCCCCCGGCCTCCGGCGGCCTCCAGCGGTCTTCAGCTACCCGGCGGACTGGACTGGTCAGGCCGGCAGACGCCCTTGTGTGGCCGACGCCCTCCGACGCCACGCCGAGGCCTTGGCCTTCTCCCGGCGCCGCTGCCGCCGCTGCCGCCGCTGCCGTACGCGCCGCGAGGGGCCCAACTAACACTCGGAGGCGCTCACCGGCATGAAGGGCAGTGTCTGTTTACGCCCCGACAAGTAGGCCGGGCCCGGCGCGGCGGCGGCCAGGGAAATGACGGCGGCAGCAGCGGTGCTGGAAACCGGAGCCGAGCATCCACCCGGTGTGCTCCTCTACCCCCCCTGCCGGAGTGCGCGACGCGAGCCCCGCCCCGCCACCGCCGCCGCATCGCGCCTGACGCGTTCTGCCAGAGGTCCTGCCGTGCCTCGAGGACGGCCGCCGGTCAAGGGTTTGGGACTCGGCGGCCGCCGGTTCCCACCCGCCCCGCCGCCGCGACCCGCCGACATTTACTCGCCGCCCGCGTGGCCCTGACGGGAACGGGAGGGTCGTCTGGCTGCCGCCGCGGCCGCCGCCGTGCCGAGAGGGAAAGGGTAGGTAAACTCTGCTCTTCAGCGCCCCAGTCGCCCTTTTCTCCCCCTCCGGCCCTGAGGCCCTGCGGCGGCCCCCGCGACAGCAGCGGGCAGCTTTCTGCAGCATCCCTCTCTTCCTCTCCCCTCCGCTGCCACATCCTCACAACATCCTTCCCTTTGCTCAGCTTCCGGCGGCGAGCCCCGTACCACCGTGGGACGGCCCGGCGACAGGATTGCCGAGCTGCCGAACAGGACGCGGCTCGATGTACTTAGCCGCTAATTATTTGGGGCACAACCGCGCCGGAGCCCCGCAGAGGAGGGCAGGCGCTGGCGGACCGAGCCACCGACCACCGACCACCGCCCGCCGCGCCACCGCCCCACCCCGCCACGCCGCGGACCGGACCGGCCGGCCCGCCAGCGTCGCCTTTTCCCGTATCTGGTTTCCGCGGTTCTCGATAAAACTTCCAAGAGACGCCGTGCTTGAGAGAGAGAGGCTCGGTGGCAGTAACGGGACGAAACGGCGTGCCCTACAACGCCCAACACATAGTACGAGATGTACTCCGGTTGCCGCTGGTCCCCGCGCATTGTGGCCACACACTCACACTCACATGTCCTCCACTGTCGGTCGGGTTTTCGGCCGCACAGCTCAGTCGCGATGATGTTGGCCGGGCCACACACGCGTCACACACGGGACGGGCACTGTACGGGTGCCGGTCGCACCCGCGTGACTGCTGCTGGTGCTGGGAGTGTGGGGCGGCGCTGAGGCTTCCTGCCGGCTGCCGGCCGGGCGGAAGCCTCCGCGCCGGGCTCCGCTGCGAGGCCCTGCTGGCCGTGCTGCCGCTACTGCTGCTGCCGCCGCTCCTGTGATCTCACGCCGGCGCCGCACATGGCTGCGCCGGCCGCGGGGGGTCCGCGGGGGCCCGGCCCATGTGCACCATATGTGGAGTGCACCGCCGCGGCGCCGCGGGCCTCAGTGTTCGGGCGCTGTTTGTACACGCGGCGGGAGCTGCCCACAAGGACCCCCTCAACAGGCAGCAGCTATACGCTCGAAAACCACTTTTCCGACAGCACGTCGAGGAAATTTTCGGAAAAACTCCACAATATTGATTTTTTTTGAAAATTTATTCGAAAATTCAAGTTTAAGTTCAAGTTAAGGTTAGGCGTGTCTGGTTCACCACTCCATAGCCTACTAGACTAGAAATCATAGTCACGCTCTGTGCGTAGGCACCGATCATCACACACGCGTGTGACGCGACACCTCACAGCAGATAGCTCTTTGTGTAATGAAGCCGTCAGAACATTTCCGTTCGCACACACACACACACACACACACACGGGGGTGACCCTCGCCCGTTACTGCGGCCTGCGGCACACGCGGTCCGCAGACCGCGGCAGCGCGCACAGCCATGCCCAGCCTACGCGCGGCCGGCGACTGGCGGTGACGACGACCGCGTACAATGTACAATATAGAAGCCTCGGAGCGGTGTGCTGGACGAGCAAATCACCGAGGCACGCGAGCGGGCGAAGTGAGTGATGCAGTGTCATGCCGCACCGCGTCGCGAACAAAGGGCACCCCGCTCCACTCCGCCCCGCGCGCTGCCGCGCCCTGCCGTGTCGTCCCGCATGAATATGTCCGCGGCCCGGCAATCACACACATGTCCGCCATCTTTGGACCAGAAGAAGCCGCGCGTCGGACGGAAGAAGCGTGAGGGGAGTGCGCTGCCCCCTGCGGAACTCTACGCGGAGCTCTACGCGGAACTCTACGGCGGATCTCAATACGCGTGGAGCGGCTTGCGACTCTGTCAAAACCGTTCGAAGCTACGTTGCGTCACTTACGAACAAATCTTTCGCTCTTTCATTTTCTTTTTTTTTCCCCTTTGCGGTGGCAGACTACCCACGTGACCCCCGCTTCCTGCGCTCGCACACACACACACACACACACACACACACAGAGGACACACTCAAACTGTGGACACCATTTTTCGTGCGATAAACGTTTCCCACCACGCTCCGCGCTTCGTCGTCGCCGCGTCGCGTTCGGGACTCGCGCAGGCCGAGCGGCAACCTTCACACTGACAGAGCGAGCGAGAGAGAGAGAGAGAGAGAGAGAGAGAGAGAGAGAGAGAGAGAGCGAGAAAGAGAGAGACAGGACCTTGAGGGTGCCATATGCCAAATTACAGCAGCGCGGCGAGTTCGTCTGACGTCACTGTATGTGTGTGTGTATGTGTGTGTAGGACTACATTGTTTCTGTACCTATGCGCGACCAGGGGGCAGAAACAAATATATTAAAGGTGTACGAGAGAGAGAGAGAGAGAGAGAGAGACCGACCGACAGACAGACAGACAGACAGACAGAAGGAGAAGAAATTCACCTTCCCTTTCCTCTCATTTCATCCTCCCTCCCTCCGCCCCCTCGGGAGAAACCCGACTGCCTTGCTGCCGTGATTATTTTCGTAGCGGGAAATCAGATGACGCGCGGCCATGGGGGGGTCCACGGCGGGCCGAGCCGCGCGTCCGTGTGTCTCACCGGTGTCTCACCGGTGTCTCACCGGTGTCTCACCGGTGTCTCACCGGTGTCTCACCGGTGTCTCACCGGTGTCTCACCGGTGTCTCACCGGTGTCTCACCGGTGTCTCACCGGTGTCTCACCGGTGTCTCACCGGTGTCTCACCGGTGTCTCACCGGTGTCTCACCGGTGTCTCACCGGTGTCTCACCGGTGTCTCACCGGTGTCTCACCGGTGTCTCACCGGTGTCTCACCGGTGTCTCACCGGTGTCTCACCGGTGTCTCACCGGTGTCTCACCGGTGTCTCACCGGTGTCTCACCGGTGTCTCACCGGTGTCTCACCGGTGTCTCACCGGTGTCTCACCGGTGTCTCACCGGTGTCTCACCGGCCGCCGCTGCCCCGGCCTGCCCTGCCCTCGCCGACCCATCTGGCGTCTACTGATGCGGCCGTCTGCTGGAGGCGGCGGCGTCCCAGTCATCACCCCGTACCCTGCCCTGACCCCCCGCGGCCCCCCCGCGGACCCCCCGCGGACCCCCCGCGGTCCCCCCGCGGACCCCCCGCGACCCCCGGCCCACGTGCACTTTCCTAGGAGGGCACGCCGCGCGCCGCCGTCGACGCCGTGCATCCGTGTGGGTGCAGCAAATTTTTCATATATCACCGCACGCCAAGGCCCGGGCCCGGGCCATAGGCCGCGCCTCTTTGTCTTTCACGCACACACACACGCACGCAAGCGCCCATTTCCTCTCCTAAATAGAGAGACGGAGAGAGAGATAGAGAGAGAGATAGAGAGAGAGAGAGAGAGAGAGAGAGAGAGAGAGAGAGAGAGAGAGAGAGCGGTGGGGGGCGTGCCACACCCTTTGACCCGGGCGGCCACACTTTCCCGGGCCGGCGCCTCGGCCGCTGGCCGCTGGGCCGTTGGGCCCCCCGGCGGCCCCGGACAGGCCGCATACTGACCAGCAGCTAAGCCGAGCTGACCCCGCGGCCGCGGCAGGGCGACTCGACTCGCGTCAAACAAATGTTTGAGATTGGAATCGACCTGTCAGACGTAAACCCCGCTGTTTGCTGCCGCCGACGCCGCCATCGCCGCGCCACGCCCCGCCACCTCCCTAATTCAAATTCTCGCCGCCCGCCTCCTGTAGTCCTCTTATTCGTTCCGCGCCTTCCTTTTCCTTGTCAGGGGCCGCGGGGGCCCGGCTGCCGGAGGTCCGAAGTGTCAGTGCCACCCTTGCGGTGCACTGCACTGCGCGGCCGCGGCCTGCAGCGCAGCGCAGTGCGGAGCGGAAGGGGCGCATTACCGGCTCCGCGTTAATCGTCCGAGAGGCAGCGGAAACTGAGTCCCAGCAGCGGCGGGGTCCGACGGGCTCCGGGCAGAAGTCCTCGGCGCGGGCAGCGCTTAGCAGCCCCTTGGTGTGCCGTGGTGGACGCCTCCGGCCCCGAGGCGACCCGTCGCAGCAACCCGTGTGGTGCAGGCCGCGCATAGCAATGGGTAACGAGCTCGGCGTTCCGAGCCGCTTGTTGTCGCCAGCGTCGTGTGACGTGACGCGACAAAGTACCGCACTGAATGTACTGTAAGTGCCCACGCCCAAAACATGACACGAAAATTTAAATTTATGGCGCGCGTCGCGGCGCTGTGCGCACTGCATCTGCGTGGCCCCCCGCAGCGCCGCACAACCCCGTAAGGTGCATGTGGGCGGCGGGAGCGCCATCACTCACCGACTTGACGATGTTGATGGAGTGCAGGAGGAGGAGGTGTTGCGGCGCGCTGCCCTCACGCCGTACTTGGCGGTGGGGGTCAAGGCGGAGGTTGACATGATTAACAATGCACGGCCGCGCTGCGCTAGCAACGGCTAGCAAGCTCCGCCGCGGCCCGGCCCTGCACGGCCCGGACCCGCGGCGCGGCCAGTATAGTTACAGGGCCCCGCTCCGCTGCGCCGCGCCGCAGCCGCGCTCATAACATTGGTTTCTCCTCGGTTTTGGCCGGGCCGCGCTGCTGGACCACCGCGGTCGGCTCGGCTCGGCCTCAGAAAGACGCCGCCAGTATAATCAGCGCTAGAAGGCAGCGGCGGCGGCATCCTGCCGCCCCCCCCCCCCATTCCGTAAGATATCAGCATTTGTATCGACTCAAATCGTCAGCCCGCGGCGACGCGCGCACGGAACGGGGGGAGGGAGGGGGCGGCGGCCCCGCGGCCCCGCGGCTCGCGGCTTCCGAGCTCAGATTTTCTCATCCCGAGGCGGACAGCGGACAGCCCGGTGGGCGATATAAATCAGGCGCCGGTTCGGTTACAGAGCCCTGCGCGGCGTGTTCATCATGCGCTGCGTACGGCGTGGGCGTCCGTCTGTGTGTGTGCGTGTGTGTGTGTGTGTGTGTGTGTGTGTGGCCCACAGAGACGGAGACCGGCCGCAGCCCGGGGCGCTAAACGGCTCGCCCGCGTTGCGTCACAGCGCCCGGTGTGCTGTGCTGCACCGCGGCCCAAACAATGCACCGGGCCGGGTAGGGCCCTGGGCTGCCTGGGCCCGGGCCCCGCGGGCCGTGCGCAGCGCACGTGCGGCCGGGCCCGGCGTGAGTGAGGCGCGGCCGCAGAGCCCGAGGGCTCCGCTCGCACTCTCACTCTCTCTCACTCCCGCACTCACGCCCGCCACGTCCATTGAACACCGCGCGCGCGCCAGCCTCGCCGTCCTCCCCGCCGCGTTGGCGCCCAATTCGGTCCAATTCCGCAGGAAATAAGGACCGCTGCTCTCGCCGTCGTCGTCCTCGCCGGCATGTCCAGGCCCGGCAGCCCAGCGGAGGCACGTGGGGCGCGGCGCGGCGGCGCACGCAGCCCGCGGCACGTCACGTCGGCACCGGCCGTGGCACCGGCTCTGCCAGGGCTTTGGGGGCTCTCCTTCTACCCGCGTGCCAAAAGGTTGGCCAATACACCGGCCGGGGGTCGGGCTCAGCGGCCGGCGGCCCCAGCGGCCCCCCGCCGAGCGCCCCGTCGTTGTCCCCGCCGGCCCGGCACATGTGTCGGGGTGCCCTCGGCGATCGGGATCGACAATTCCGCGCACCCCCCCCCCCCCCACACCCCCCGGGCCCTTTGTCCCTCACCGTGTTGTTGTGGTAGCCGGCCTGGCAGGCGGCCGGCAGGTGCGTTAGCAGCACTACACTGCTGCCAATAACGTGGCTCCTTCATTCGGCCATCGAGCCTAGAGGACCTGCCCGCTGCGGAAGTGAATTCACGAGCTTTCCGCAAAGTGTCGCACAAAAGCACGGGACGGGAGGCCAGATGAGGTCGCCGCGATGCCACGGCTCCTCAGCTCCGCGCTCCGCGGCTCCGCACTCCACTTCGCCGGCCCGCGGCGCCCGGCGCGGTGCTGCTATCTTTAGAGCGATGTTGTTGTGACTCGCGGCTGGCTGACTGGCTGTCTGGGCGGGCGGGGCTGCCGCTGCCGCCGGCACCGACTCCGACTCCCGCGGCTTCCCGATTTTCTGCTAGAAACCCAAACTGAAGTGGAGCCAAGCGATGCACAGCCAGCAGCGTCCGAGCTAATCCAAGGCAGCCCCAGCCCCCGGCCCCAGGCCCCCGGCCCGGGCAGTGAGAGGAGAGGTCCGCTATCAGGACCGCCTCCTTTTTCTGAGGCGAAGCTGAATCGATTAGGTCGCAGGATTCTCTCTCTCTCTCTCTCTCTCTCTCTCTCTCTCTCTCTCTCTCTCTCCCTCCCTCCCTCCCTCCCTCCCTCCCTCCCTCCCTCCCTCCCTCCCTCCCTCCCTCCCCCCGTCCGCGCGGGGGGACTACCTGGACGGGGCCTCGTCAGGTCCCTCTGGGGGCCCTGCTCTGCGCAGTCCGCACCATCATGGCCGATTTTGGGGGCAACGGGGCGGCGGCGGCGCGGCGGCGGCGGGGCGGCGGCGGCGGATCCGAACGGGCCGAGGCCGATAGGAGGCAACGCGGTGACGTTTAGCACCTCCCCGGGGCGTCCCGCTGTTACCCGAGCCTCGCGCGCACACTCATTACGCCTAGTGAAGTTCGATTTCCTTGTTCCTCGGGACCGGAGAAACCAAAAGAGAGAATAATAGGCGCCCGGCCCGAGACGATATCGAGATCACACCCAGGGGAGGGTGTTTCCTAATAATTTATTAGTTATACTACTCCTATAAGATGGCCTATAAAATTTCATTATACGCTGCTGATGCTGCTACGCGCGAGACAGAGAAAAACGTCCTCATTTTCATATGTTTCGAACGGAGGAAGAATAAAACGAAGGTTTAAAAACCAACCGTGACGCCCCTGAACAAGCGCGGCTACTGTTTTTTCCCTGGGAAAGAAATAACACACACACACACACACACACCTCCCGTGAGTGTTAGGTGCCCGTGTGCGTGTGTGTGTGTGTGTGTGTGTGTGTGCACTGGAGATGATGTAAGTAAACAAGCGTTCGGCAGGAATGCGGGTAGCTGGGGGTGAGGGTGCTGCCGCACAGGTAGAGGTGCTCGCACAGGTGCCCCGAGGTGCGGCGGGTGCCCATAAGCCCACAGGTACTTTGGCAACGCGGCCCTGACGCTGACGGACGGACAGACCGTGGCCGTGGACCCTCTCTCCAAGCCGGAGGTGTTAAATCAGAGCGCGCAGCTCGACCTGCCGGGGTACTTCTAGGAGAGGGGGCCCGCCTGGAGGTGCTGGCCGGCGGGCTGCGTGCGGGGTGGGCTCTAACCGGGCGGACAACGCCCTCCTTGGCCGCGGGGGCGCAGCGTTCGTACGCAGCCGACGTGCAGTGTGCCGGGGCCCTATAAGCCGTCGTGAGTTGTGATTGAAAAGGCGAGGGCTGCCCCGGCCAGCGGCGGCCTGGGCCCAGCCTTGTGATGGCCCTTTGTTGTCCTTGGCCCGCTGCCCTCCCGGCCGTTATTGTTTATCACCTGCCCCGCAGAGTGTCCCCCACCCTCCTGCCTTGCCTTATCAACGTCCGGCCCGACCTGAATGTGGGTCACGTGTGTGCGTGCCGGCGTCCCGGCGCCCCGAGGCGCCCCGCGGACGGCTTCGGGAGACGCTACGCGCCACTACGCGGCCGATCGCCGGCGGTCAAGGAGGGGTCCCTCACTTTAAAAAAAAAAGCCACAACAAAAAAATCACAAAAAAAGTCTGACCAACTAAAAAACATGATTCAAAAAAATATCAAATCAGTGTCACAAAGTCATTTTTTTAATTTTTAAATCAAGGTTGCGCTGTTATGCTACGAGTGAGGAGCCCCTTATAGCCGGCGGTGCTCTCGGCCCATAACCTATAACAAGGCCGTGATAAGTGAGCGGAGGAGAGCGGCCGGCCGGCAGTGCGGTCCGGTACGTAGTGATGGAGTCATCAGCTCTGCTCACGCGAATCAATTAGAAAGTCATTCATACGGCCGGACTGCGGTGCAGGCGGCAGCCGCGTGCCGCGTGCCCGGCCCCTGCGAGCCTCCCTGCAGCAGCAGCAGTGCGACCGGCTGGCGGCGTGCTGTCGCCGCCAAGATGCGAATCGGCCGCCGCTGCCGCCGCCGCCGCCGGAGCGCTTACTAGGAAGAGGCGAGGAGGGAAGTCCTCGCTGCTGCCCCTCCCTCCCTCCCTCCCTCCCTCCCTCCTCCCTCCCTCCCTCCAGATGAAAACCGTCATGGTGACTCACGAGCCGCGGGCCGGGCCTGGCCGGGCACCGGGGGGCGCGGCCCCGGCCCGGGGCAGAACCACCGCGGTAGAATCAGATCAGGCCGTTTAGCAAAAGCGAATCCACGCCGTCGTGCTCGGAATGCATCTCTCTCTCCCTCTCTCTCTCCCTGCTGTCTCTCCGCATCTGTCTCCAGCAGGGGAGAGCAGGCCATCTCATTCCGTCCTAGGCGGCAATTCCATTTCAGAGACGTGTGTGTGTGTGTGTGTGTGTGCGTGTGTGTGTGCTTGCGCGCGCTGACCCGCAGCCCACGGCGGCAGCGGCGTTCCGCGCGCTCCTATAGGCGTGGCGCGTGCAGCGAGAGTCATCTCCGAATGGCATCTCCGGACGGTAGTGTGGGGCTCTAGAGCGGCTCCAGCGGCTCCAGCAGCGGCTCCAGCGGCTCCAGCAGCGGCTCCGGAGGTGGGAAGCACTCTGCGGGGTGCGCCGACTCCAGGCGGACTCGTCAGCCCAGCCCGCCTGGCGGCACTCCGCGGCGCTCGCGGGAGAGGATTGTGTGACGTATCGGTTTTCTCGAATCTCCTGGTGCGAGAGAGAGAGAAAGAGAGAGAGAGAGAGAGACGCGATCCTATATGCGTTTGGTTGGACAGGATGAGATGGGTTGGGTTAAGCAGGAAAATTTTTTTGCCGCTGCGATGTATTTCTGCCCGTGGTGCTTGACTGCGGTGGGCCACATGCACGCATGGTCTCACGGCCGCACGGCACACGGCGCCTCGCCTACGGAGGAGCGGCGCCGGTCGTGGGGCTTCCGGCCGGGTGCGGGGAAGGCGGGACAGGGCTTATAAGATGTTGTACGCGGTGCCGACCTCACAGTACCACACGTCTCATTGATACATCGTCTTCACAATAATTCTAGTTTTGGTCTCGAACACGCAATCATATAAAAATAAAATATGGAAAAAATGCGGGGTGGTTGCCCGGGATGCGTCCACCGCGCTTCCCCTTTCTCGCCTCTAAGGACATTGGCACTGACTGGTCCCTCCTGCCACCCTTGGCTCGGGCCTTGCTAACAGGATTACAGTGCAACGCTCCCCTGCTCCGTTCGCTGCCGGCCGGGGCGGGGCGGGGCGGGGCGGGGCGGGGCGGGGCGGGGCGGGGCGGGGCGGGGCGGGGCGGGGCGGGGCGGGGCGGGGCGGGGCGGGGCGGGGCGGGGCCCCGCCGCTTCTCCGCACCGCTCCCCGCTGCATAACCAAACCGAAACCCCCTGTAAATAAAAGTGCGCTCGCTTCCGGACACTTTTTCTCGTGAGCTCGTCGCCGTCGCCGTCGAGCCGGCGGTATACTATGAGTTTGCACGCACTCAATGCTGTTTGTTCGAAAGTGTGCCAGTGCCGGCGCAACGCCGCGCTGCATACGCAAACACACCGACGCCGCGCGCGTGAAAGTTTTTGAGCAAACGGCGCTAACTCTTCTCTCGCGATGAGAAGCAGAGAGGGCGGGGGGGGGGGGGGGGGGGGGGTGGAGGAGGGAGGGGTTCGGGTCTCAAGGTGTGCGTGACACCTAATAGCGCGAGCAGCGGATGAGCCGAGCAGGGCAGCAGCGGCAGAAGCAGCAGCAGGAGGAGACCGACATGGCGGCGGGGTGTCGGTGTTCGTGCCGGGGCAAGGCGGAACGGGACGGGACGAGCCTCATCAGATTATACATTCGGCGCCGGAGGCAGCGGCGGTGGCGGCTCTAACAACAACCCGCTGATAGCAGAGTCCTAGATGGGACTCTAGGGCTCTAGGGCTCTAGCGTACGCACGCGTGGGGCCCGAGGGTCCGCCCCGCGCTCCGCCGCGCCCCGCGCCCGCACAGGCCGCCCCTCCGGAAGCTGTGCGTGTCGCCGTCGCTACACCATGATGATGTGCACGCCGATCTGACGGGAGAGTGACGCCGTTGCATGAGCCGGCCGCTCGTCGTCGTACCGCCCCGGGTGACAACGGCGGGGCGCTGCGGCCCAATGCAAACCTCTACACCGCTACAAAAAAAAATTAAGAAGTCTTTTACTGCTACAAAAACATTTACATAAAATTTGCATTAATTTTTTCCGCAGTGTACGCGCACTATAGTGCCCGATAGAACACGTTATTAACTCGACTGACGAAACGGCTTGTGTCGCCACGTCGTTCTGTAAAACAAAAAACACCGATGAAAACGTGCGCAGATTGCTGTTCTCGAGGAGCACATCTAAACACATTTTATTTTCTTGTCTTCCTCTTTTTTTGTACTTGGTTATTTCCCACTGCTTTTCGATTAGTGGTCTGACTACATCGCGCGGTGGCCCAAACGTTCCCTTGAGCGTCGCGTCGCCGGGGGACCTTTCTCTCCTCTGCATTTTTATCTTTTTCTTTTCCTTTCGTATCCTCCTCTCTCCATCCCTCTCCCTCCTTCTCGCCGGGCGGAGGCGACGTGTTCGGGGTCCCAAACGCCGCGCCGTCCGGCCGCCTTGCTGCGCTTGGAGGGGGGCGGGGGAGGGGGGCGGGGGAGGGGGGCGGGGGAGGGGGGCGGGGGAGGGGGGCGGGGGAGGGGGGTCGCCGATGATCCAGCCGATGCGTCGAGGGGCGCGGACCCCGGCGGCGGACCCCGGCGGCGGCCGCCGAGTGCTCGGAAATATGGACGGCGTCAGAAATTAAAGGAACCATTCGTCCCTGCGACCCCGGCGTGCCGACAGCGTGCCGACGGCGGCCCCTGCGGCCTCGCGGCGACCTAACGAGCCTAATGGGGCGCCTGTTTGTGGGGCCGCGCCGCCGAAAATGATGTGACATTGGATTGGTCTGCGGACGGGCGGCGGGCGGCGCGGCGCGGCGCGCGCCTCATCGCCGACTTCCGCTGCTCATGCGGGGCGCGGCCGGCGGGGCGGCCGCCTGCACGGCGCTGCACGGTCCGCCGCCGCGGCATTCATATGCATACTCCCCGCTTGTACCTCATAACCCCGCGCCAGTGATTTATTTTCATTACGATATCCACACAAAAAAAAATCACATTATTCCTCACTACACCTATCGAGTTTCTCGGCGGCGGCGAGGCAATGAGGCCCCGTGTCGTAACGCACGCGGGCCTCTCTGACGCCGACGGGGCCTCGGCGGGGACCTCCGCCTCCTCGGAGCACCGTCACCGCCGTATCGGCCGCCGCGCCGCTGACAAGAATCGCCAATCAGTCATCCCATCGCCGTCGGCGTCCCCGTCGGCGTCCCCGCGGAGCTCCCCGCGCGCGGCACCGCCTCGTGTAGTGCGTCGCGTCAGTCACCCCCAGCGCCGCCTCGCAAAAAAAAATATATAAATATAAAGGCCGTGCGGTGTCGTCGGACACGTTGCGGGGACCACGACGATGGCGACGGCCGTCGACGGCGGCCCGTCAGGCGTCAGGCCCGTCAGCCTGCTGTAGAGGGCTGCGCACTGCACGGTGGGGGCCGGCGGCGGCGGCGGGGGGCTCTGGCCGCGCGGCAGCTCGGCACAGCACGGGAGTGATGAATGTTAAATGGCGCTTCACGACATGGTTAGGGTAGACAACGGCGCGCCATGCGGCGCTGCGCTCTGCCATGCCGGCCCGGAATAAGCTTTCACCCGGACGGACTGCCAGGCGAGGCCCAGGCGAGGCCCAGGCCAGGCTGAGGCTGGCAGGCGGCGCGGGCGCCAGGCGCCAGGCGTTATTCGGCCCGCCCGGTACGGGGGGGAGGCCCCGGCCCGGCCTTCCCTTGTCAGAGCACCACCAGGCTTCGCGCGGCTCTGGCTTTTACTGTGCTTTTGTGCGGTGTAAGCCGAACCCTGTTTCGGCGTGTGCCTCCGGCTGGGGGCGATGCGCTGTCCGTGAGCGATCACGGCGGAATGCACTGACGGTGACGTCGTTCGGGGGCCTTCCGAGGACCTGCCAAGGACCTGCCAAGGACCTGCCAAGGACCTGTCAAAAGCCCTGCCAAGCGGTCGAAACGCACTTATCCGGAGTTTAATTCCGTGGGCATCGCGGGCGCGCGCCGAGCCCCCGCGATGGCCCGCGATAGGCCACAAAGGAGAGCCATCTCCCGTCCGCCGCCGCCGGGTCGGGTGTTATCAGATGAGTGCCGTAACGAGACTGTTTTCATCCCCGGGAAGCAAGACAATGACCGGCAACTTTTGTCCGCCTTTACGCATACAGATTGGGGGTGGGGGCGGCGGGCTGGTTGGTTATGGCGCGCCACGGTTCACGAGTCCACTCTCCGCGGCGGGTGCCATTAGGGATTAGGCAGGAGACGGTGAGGTGGTGCTCCGCTCCGGGACTTTTGTTTATGGAAAATGCGTCTCGTCATTGTATTGGCCGTCGATTAGAGGATGGAGAGGGGCGTTACGTGCCGTGCCGCGCGGCCCTGCGATAGGAGCCTCATGAGATGCACGGCCGCCGCCCCGCCGCCCCGCCCTGACCTACCACAACCGTGCCCGGCCCGGCCCTACCTGCCGGCCAGCGTCTGGGCGCCGCTGCACCGCTGCGCCGCGGACCGTGATGGCATGACAGATGGTGGTCCGGATAGAGGGAGTGCAGGCGTGGCGCCGGCGCGGCCGGGGACCCCGCCCTGCCGAGCCCGGCCCGGCCCGGCCCTGTCGCCGGTGTGGGGTGGGATGACCTGCTCCGGCCGGCGCCGCCCGCCGCCGCCGGTGGCCGGCCACACCTGTGTCGCGCCGCACCCGCCGGGGCCGCCAGGGAGGGGGTCGCATAAAAGGGAAATGGCGGAAATGCCGTGTAGAAACCAAGGAACAATTCTCAATTCATTAAAAATTCCATTTATTTTTGCCGTCTGCTGTCAGACAGTTCGAATATGAAAATCCAGGGGCCGTTCCGTGAGTCGTGACTCGGGGCTTGACGGCGGCCGTCACAGGTTCACGGCCTCGTCACGCGGCGCCCCCCCGTATCGCACGCGCGTGCGTCGTGTACCCTCCCCCCTCACTGAGGCGCCACGCGCCTCGCACCGTGTCGCTGCGGCGGCCGGCCGGCCGGGCATTCTTCGAGGAAGATAGGCAGGCATTGTCTCTCCCCCCCCCCCCGCTAGCGCTATGGCTGCCGTGCAGTGCGGGGGCCCCACCGGCCCCGCCGGGGGCCCCCCGGTTGTTATCTGGTGACTTTTGTTCCGGGCAGCGCGCCTTTTACTGCCACCGGGGCCCCGCCCGCCCGCCCCCACCCCGCCGCGCCCCAGTTCCAGGGAAGTGCTCACAGTTGTACGACGACGTTCGACGTTTGTGTGTGAGTGTTTCGTGCCGCGACCCCCCGCGACCTCTGCGCCCGGCGTAGTCTATCAGCCGGTGCCGGACCCCCCGGAGCCCGCGGAGCCCGCGGAGCCCGCGGAGCCCGCGGCAGCCGCGGCATCGCAGTGTGTTGCGCAGCCACTTACCGGCGATACCGGCGGAAGAGTTCCCCTTGTCTCCCTGGCGGCTCTGCGGCTCCGCGCCGCCTCGGGCCTCACCTTCACGTAACGACGGGGAGGGACCGGGTCCGGGGGTCCGGGGGGTCCGTGCACCGCGCTCCTGCCCGGCCCTGCCCCGGTACCGCCGGGGCCCAACACGTTCCGACCACCTTGAAACGGCATTGACGCCTCGTCATGCCAAAAGCTAACGACGCTCGGTGCCGTGGCCGCGGCGCTGTGTGCCGTGTACGCAGCCTTGGGCCTGTTACTGCGATCAGACACCGGACTGTAAACCTGACGCCTTTTCTTGTTTGTCCGCAGGTGAGTGCCGGCTGCCGAGCGCGCTGTGTTGGCGGTGGGCCGCGGCGCTGCCGAACGCCGCGGGTCACCGGGCCGCGGAGGAGCGGGAGAAGTACCCGAGGGAGGAGGCGGCCGGCGTCTCCACGCCGATATTATTATTTTTGGTCACAGTATTTCACAGAACCCGCGGGGCACTGTCACCGAAATCCGCCACGGCGACGCGCGGGGAAATGTGTAGCCTTTACAAACACGAATCTGACCGCCTGCCTTCAGAATTCAACTCTGCGCTTTATAAATCATCTCTCATGGTTTAGATTGCTATCACGCTGTGCGAGTCCGGTCTCGAGTCCGTCCCGCCGGTCCAGATCTGTACATTCCTCAGCTGCGGACAGGTCTGACGGCCGCGGCGGACTGGCGCTAGCGGCGCTAGACAGAGAGCTTTCGACGGATCGTAAACTTTGTTTCTCTCCCCCCCGGCGGCCCGCCACCCCTTTTTCGCGTATTGGCTGTAAATGGAGGTGTGCCGGGGGTCGGTCGGTACCTACCTGCCGGCCCGCAACACGGCGGGAGGGGCGGGCACCAGGAAGCCGTCCGGGAAGGGAAGCGTCCAGGGTGGTACCCGGCGGTACCCGGCGGTACCCGGGCAACACCCGTTCTAGAAGCCGGAGCCCGGCCCGTCCGGTCCGGACTCTCTCGGTGGGTGGCGAGGCGGGACGGGACGGGGTTAGGTCAGGTCCGTGCTAAATCCCACGTAAGGAAATGCCCGGCGATGCACGGTGCAGCGGGAGAGCGGGGCCGCCGCGGCAGCGGCAGCTTGATGAGAAATTTACGAGCCGTGTGGTCGGTCGGCTTCGCCACTCCCGCCGCTCGCAGGCGGCTTGGCTTGTTCAAAGCAGTTGGCGCAGACACATTCTAAAAAATAAAATAGAATGTTGCAAAGTGAAACAGCCTGCGGTGGCTCAGTGGCAGTGACAGCGGCGCCGGGCCTGCCGGGTGCCGCTGTCCACCCAAGCGGACAGAGTTAAGCTGTCGGCAGAAAAATTAGCGGAAAATTAAGCAGAGACGGAGGCAGTGCCGCCCCGCGCAACCCCCGCCCGCCGTTACCTAACCTAACCTCGAGGCTCTATGCTCTCTAGAGATAAATTATCTGCCCGCTTGCGGATGGGGTCCTAGAGGGGGCGTGGCAGGGCGGCTTCTGACGCACACGTGGGCCATGAAATCGGTAATGCCCAACTGCCTGCCTCCCCTCTCTGACCGGTTCCGGCGGGCAGGCCGCTTTAGAGATTGGTGGTGGTTGTGGGCTTGTGACGGAAAGCACGACAGCAACAACTCCTCCTGACTGATGATGAAGAATTCAACAGTGTGTGTGTGTGTGTGTGTGTGTGTGCCGGTCACCAGGCAGCCCGCCCGCTCAGGGCCCAGTGGGGCCGGTCAAGACAACAACGGTAACGGTTGGTGATTGGGTCTGCGGTCCGGGGTCCGAGGCGGAGGCGGAGGAGGTGGAGGAGTGGATGGGAGTGGGGGAGGCACTCGACAAGTTGACAGGTCTGTCACTGGGATAGGATACGCGGCGACGGGGTCACTGGCCGCTCGCCCGCTCCCGCACTCACAGCCCGGGCCGGGCCGGGGCAGCGGCTGAGCCGAGCGGCGGCCCCGGCAGCCCAAATGCAAGTGGACTACGCTGTACGCAGCTGCCGCAGCTGCAGGGGTGGAGAGGGAGGGCGGAGGGGGGCGCGCGTTCTTTTCACCGCTGCTTTCTTTTTCCCCGTCCGAGCCAAACTCATGCGGCGCACCTGTGTGAGTGTGTGTGTGTGTGTGTGTGATTACGAAATTGCTGCAACGCTGTGACGTTGCCGCGCCGCCCTCACCGCATACTGGATCGCGACTGCCCCGACGGGTGTCTGGGTGTCTGCGGCCGCGGGTCGGCGGGGCGCCGGAAGCGTTCGCCAGCAGCTGAGGGCTGAGGGCTCGGCTCCGAGGAGCGGGGCGTCGTGGCCTGCCCACCAGAGCGCTAGTCCGGCCGGGGTCTGCGCCGCCGTGCACCCGGGCCGGGGCACTTCATGAGCGTTGGCTTCGAGACGACTCTTTTTGCACGCCAAGGTCGCACGAGAGGCGCGCACGCCTGTGGGGCGACGCGACGCAGCGAATGAATGGGTGGACCCAATGCGGCCCCGCACCCCGCCGACTCACACACTCACAGACACACCGTCGGGCCTAGCCGCTCGGTGAAAGAGAGAGTGGTTGGTAGGTAGCCCAGGGCAAGAGGCTCGTGTGTGTGTGTGAGCGTGCGTGCGTGCGTGTGTGTGTGTGTATGTGTATGTGTATGTGTGTGTGTGTGTGTGTGTTTGTTGTGCTGCCGCTGACCTTTCGCTCCGAGCGTGTTGTGCTGCAGCGGGTCCACCGAGTGCTGTGCCGTGACGTGCCGGGCGGTGCGGTGTGACCCCGCAGGAGCGTTTAATGTCTGCGATTAATTCACATGTTGCCGCCCGAACCTGGAGCCGAGCCGAGCGCTTCCAGGCCGCGGATACATAGATGATATCTACGCAGCCATATTCATACGCGCACCCATTTTAAAAGCCGCCTGCGTATGTGTGTGTGTGTGTGTGTGGATTGAGACGGGCGCACATTATGGTATCACGGACCGGCGCCGCGTGTTACCGGCCCCGATCCTGCGCCGATATCACCGGCGAACACACACGACTGACACGGTCGGACAGCCAGGCTGGCGGGGCCCCGCTCCGACAGGCGGCCGGCATCGCCGCGGTGCTGTGCTGCGCCGCCATGTCGCTGCCCTTTGCTGGAAACCAGTGGCACGCCGCCGAGCTGAGCGCGCCGCCGTCAAGGACCTATCAACTGTTTTTTCCCCTTTCAATATAATTTTTTTTTTGCCAACTTAAGCGTCTTGTCCGTCCACCAGCCTCACTTTCGCTGTTGGCCAGAGCCAGGCCGCGGGGCGGAGGGGAGGGCGTGGCCGGGCGACAGGACACCTGCTCTGCACCTGCAGCCGTCATCTGCACCTGCCGGCCGCCGCGCCTCGCCGCCGCACCTGCAGCCGCCGTCGCGGTGTGTAATAGCTGTCGGCGGCTATGTCATCTCCGAGCGCCAGTTATTGGACAATCGGCGGGCGGACGTCGGCCGGGCTCTCGCGGAGGGGCGGGCGGGGCGGGCGGGGCGGGCAGGGAGGTTAGCAGATCTGAACTGGACACACCACTTTCCCTGGCGGCCGATACACGTCCCGCATAGCTGGGACCCCCCCCCCCCCCCCCCCCGGCACGCCCACTGTCCTCTGCATCCTCCACGCGGCTCCGCGACGCCCGCAGACCGCCTGGCGCGGCCGGCCGGCCGGCTGTGCTGCCCGAGTGCTGCCCGAGTGCTGCCCGCGTCCGCCGTCGCAGGGTGCGGCCACTCCGCGCCGCCGCACCGAAAAATTACCGTTTTGCAAAGGAAGTCGTTTCCCAGGAGGAGGAGGAGGAGGCGCCTGCCTCTCTCTCTCTCTCTCTCTCTCTCTCTCTCTCTCTCTCTCTCTCTCTCTCTCTCTCTCTCTCTCTCTCTCTCTCTCTCTCTCTCTCTCTCTCTCTCTCCCCCTCTCCCGCTCTCACAGGCCAATGGACTCGCCTCGTCTGCCTGAAAATTGACGGCATCGGCAGCGGTTCGTCATCCACACGAGACTTTCCCTGCCCCCCCCCCCCGGTGCGTTGGCGTTTGTTTGCGTTGGGCCGCCGGCATGCCGCGCTGCCGCCGCACTGCTGCCCCACTGCCCACCGCCGCCCGCCCCGCCCCGGACTGGCTATGTCCGTCCCGTCCCGACCGGACCGGACTAATCCCATTAAATGATTTTGATGGCGGCGCGCGGTGATGGAGTCGATCACATTTCAGCGGTGGCGCAACTCCCGACGAAGGCCCGCTTCCCCCCTCCCCCCCCCCTCCGCCCCCCCTCCCTCCGGCCCCCCTCCCTCCGCCCCCCCCCCCCCCCCCCCCCCAGCCTCCCGAGCGGCTCGCTGCCCACTGCACTCACTGTGCACGTCGTCGTGGTCGTCAAAAGTCACGTCAGTCGAGCCCCTGCACACACACAGAGCTGTCCGACGAGTGTTTTACCTGCGAGGAAGTTTCTTATTTATTTTATTCTCTCTTCTGCACGAGCTCCGCAACGCGTTTAGAGCTTAGCGCCGCAAGAGTAACCGCAGCAAATCATTTCGAAATGTCACACACACACACACACACAAACACACAAACACTCACTCACGTTGCAGTAACTAACGTGCTACTTATGGAGCCAAATCGCGGCGCGGCCTACCCTCCCCTCCCTCCCTCCCTCCCTCCCCTCCCGACGCCAGCGCGCGCAGCACGGCACTTGTTGCTGGCAGCATAGCGGCAGGGACAGAGGTCATGCATGCGCTGCCGCCCTGCCCTGTCCTGCCCACCCGCCCTGGAGCCGCTGGAGGAGGACCCCCTGGAGTCCCTGGAACTCACACTTTACGAGGGTCGACGCCAGCACTCACGGGCTCGCCACGCACTCTGGCACCGCATGCGCTGGCACACGTGCCGGGAGGCTTAACTACATGTATGTGCCGTGCCTTGCCGTCGTGGACCGGGGCCGTAACTGCATACAGTAGTGCATTCACGCACGAACGTGAGCCGCTCGAAGAGCGGACTTGGGAGGGGCCCCGCGGCCCCGCGCGTCCGCGTGACGTGACGTGACGTGACGGGGGTGCAAGTGCAGTGTAGCAGCAGTACGCCTGACAGGGACCACTCACCGGCAACATTCTCAATCATTTTCTTTCGAAGGAATAACTTACAGTGTGCTGCTTGTCATGTGCCAAATAAAACAGCACCAATCTGGCTTTTTAATAAAAATTTTGCAATCAAGATTTTTTAGAGTCGTGTCGTTTTTTTGTCCCCTTCGTAACAACGTTTCTGTGGGCCGGCGCGGCGCGCGTCAACCTGACTACGGGGTGGAGTGGTGTTGGTAGACACGTTCGCAGGACGGGTCGGCGCGGGGCGCGGCGCGGCGGCGAGCGAGCGCGGCTGGGCTCGGCGGCCCGCTGTCGGCAAGCAGCTAAATACCGGCCAGATCTGACCCTGATGGGCACGGTTGGACAAGAGCAGGGCAGGGCAGGGCAGGGCAGGGCAGGGCAGGGAGCGGCGCGGGGAACCGACCCGATCACATATCTGAACTGGAGCTGCAATGCGGCGCGACCGGCGGACGGTGAGCGATGCAAGAGAGCTGCAGCGCGGTGCAGTGCACCAGGCTGCCGGGCCGCAACAACGGCTGCAAAAGCCGCGCCGCCGCGCCGGGGTCCGCGGCCCCCGCGGCCGAACGTACAGGGTGACGCACCCCCCCCCCCCCCCCCCCCCCGGCGGCCTCAGCTCAGCGGCCCCGGACCACCCCGGACCAGACCGGACTGGCAGTGCGTCGTGTGTCATCGTTTCATTTCCCGTGAATACGCAGCATGGCGGTGCCCGCGCGGCCCCACACGCCGCGTCACGTCACCGCCGCCGCACCGCTCCCGCCGGCCTCCCTGTCGCGTCCTGTCCGTGACGTAACTGCTGTCCCCGCCGCAGGCCCGGCCCGGCCCGGCCTGCCGCGTCCACCGTTGGAAGATGCCACATGCACTCCCGCTGACGCTTTCCTCCCTTTCCACCGCCGAGTACGCCGCCGCTCCAGCCGCGTGTCCGCGGTGCAGCGCCGGCGCCGGCAGCATTGCGTGGAGTCGCCCCGCGCCGCGGCCCGCGCTCCAGATCCATACTTACATACCGGACAAGGTGTCGGCGCAGCGCCGCGGACAGGACTAATCGCGCGTATTGTGCCACGCGACAAAATGTGTCATTTCGAAATGCGCGCTGCGCTGCACGTGTGCGGCATGTGTGTGAGTGTGTGTGTGTGTGTGCGACACATTATACTGCGCCGCGCGCGACCCGATCAGATGGAAACGTGACCCGAGTAATGTGTGCGAACGTAGGCAGTGTGCGCGGCTCTTAGAGGTGGGCCAGAGAGGCTCGCGAGTGTGCGGCCAACGCGAAGCGAGACTAAAGTGTGCGCTTGTAGCTGGTAGGCCAAGAAAAAATCAGGATGTACTTCCTTTTTGTCTCAAAACTCTTTGTAAACGAAAATTACGATAAAACCTTATGGGGCTGTCTATCCTAACCTAGTATATCGTATCCTCGGCGGCGGTATGGCCGAGGGATCAGCCGGCCTGTAATGAGGCTGCGGTCCGCATGCCGTCCCGTTGTCACCTCCTCGGCCTCAGCCTCGGCGCGGTGTGCATCACTTTTCATTTGCACGCCGCCACGGGGAGGCGGGGGGGGGGGGAGTCCTTCCGCGACCTTTCCTTTCTCTCCGCCGCCGCCGCCGCCGTCCGACGAGTTATTACGTACACTCCCCTCCATCCCCCCTCTACCACTCGCCTGAATTTTCAGTCGACCTGTTTCCGCGCGGCACCTTTCGCGAGAATATTACAAACAATATTAACTCGATATTATTATTTTATTTCCCGCTCGCGCGTGTACACGCCCGTCCGTCCCCCCACGCCCCCTTGCCGCTGCGGGGGCGGGGGCGGGCGGGGAGCTCGGCGAGGTGGCTTGCCGTGCCAAACGAAATTCGACTCGGGCATTTTCACACTCCTGAGGCGGCGGCTGAGCACGAGCAAACAGGTAGCCGCCGCCAGGCGCCTCGGTACCCACAGCGCAGCGCCCCGCCCCGCCGCGCCCCACGCCGCGATCGTGACCAATGAAACGAGACGCCGTCAGAGGAGTGCTCAGCTCTCCCCCGTTTTCGGCGCCGTTTCGTTGTTCTGTTCTGTAGTGAGGGGCGGGACGCCTCTCCTCTCCGTCCCGACACTTCTCACTCCATCTGTCACCGGCGACCCGGTGACGGCGGCGGCGGCGCGCGGAGCCAGCGGAGCGGAGGGCGCCTGCGGACGGGAGGGTAGGCAGCCCCGCGCGGCACGGATGCGCGCCGGAGCCGGGGGCTGCCATGCCGCCTCCCGGGCGGACGCGGCCGCGCTGGGCCGGGACGCGCGGTACGGCCTCGCCTGTCCGCGGGCCCTTTGACGGCGCCGACAACGGTCCGCGGCGGCGGCCAACGCAAACAGGGGCCGCGCCGCGCGCACACAAACACGCATACACACGTAAACACGCGGAGCCGGCGCGCATGCGCAACGCAGAGACGGAAACCAAGTGAACTGGGTCGGGCGGTGCACGCGTGCGCTGCATGGGGCCGGGGCCGCGGAGCCGCGGAGGAGGGCGAAGCGAGGCGGGGCGAGGCGGGGCGGTCGGGGAGCAGGGCCGCCCAGAGGCTTTCATCTGGTGACAAGGAAGGCCGAGTGCGTGCGAACTGCAAGGCGCGCACAGCACACTCACGCGGACAAGGGCGCGGCACGGCGGCATCCTCGTTGTGGCCGCGTCCGCCCGCATCGCTTCCCTCCCCGCGAGGCCCGGCCCCCCCCCCCCCCCCCCCCGGCGGGGAGACCCGAGGCCCGCATGACGCCGCCGACGCCGAGGACGAGTAGTGGTGCAGCAGCAGCGGGGTCGGCGTCGGCGTCGGCGGCGTCACACCCACACTGCTTTCGCGCCGCGTTCGAAAGGCGGCGGCGACGCATTGACGGGACCCGTGCGGCCGAGAGGTTGGCGGCGGCGGCTCCGCACGAGGCCCACCGCTGCCTCGCCCGCTTCCCTGTCGGCGTGTCCTGGGCGTGTCCCCCGCGGCGAAGCGGCTGCACTGTGCCGCCCCTCCTCCACCCGCCCGTCGTGTTTCGCAGCGCGACTTCTGGGCGCGTTGAGCTCCCGGTCGACGTCAACGTCTTTCCCAAGTCGGCCGCACGACAGGCGCGCCGAGGCAAATTACTGCGGATAGGGAAGATTAGGTCGGATGCCGCTGCCGCTTACTGCGCCGCTTCCTGCGCCGCGCTACGCATGCAGGGGCGGAGCCAGGCGGCAACAAGGAGGGGGGGAGGCGCGGAAACGTGACCGCGGCGAGCGAGTGACGCGATGGATCCGCGCGCCTCATTTCATCCACCCATTCATTTATCCATCCATCCATCCATTCTTTCATCCATTCATTCATTCATTGTCGGAATGACACAAAGGGCATGCCTCTGGGCAGCCTGGGCGTGCGGCGCGCGTGGGGCTCGCGTGGCCGCGCGTGTCGGGTTTCGTACCGCGGCGTGTAGTACCCCGCGTGGCGCGCGCCGTTTTCTAACCGAATAATGTAATAAGGCAATCCAGGCCATAATGGTCTGAGCCTCGCGGAGGGCTGTGTGTGTGTGTGTGTGTGTGTGTGTGTGTGGTTGTGCCTCGCAGGGCAATGCCTGGGCGGTCAGGCCGCGGCCACCGCGCGGGGCAGCACAGCAACGCCTTGTATGGCACAATGGCCTCACCGCACCGCGCCGCACGGTAGCGCCGCGCCGCGCCGGGCAGAAGAAACACAACAACACCACCACAACCACGGCGGCGGCGTATGGCGGCGTCCGGGGCGAAAGTATCCCGGGCGGCCGCGGCCGGCGGCAGGCCTCGGCCGCAGTGGCCGCACGCGGGACAAAACACTGGCGATCTCGATCGCCGCCATCAGCGCCGCATCGGCTCGCCGCCGCCGGCCGCCGCCGCCGGACCACAAATCCGATGTGTCGTTGGCGTCGCGCCGCCGCCGCACGGCACGTCCTCGTCCTGCACGGCGGCGGCGGTCGGGTTACGTGAGCTCCGCGCCTCCTCGCCCGCAGCCCGCAGCCCGCGGCCCGACCCCCCGACGGGCTCAAGCACCTGTTTCGGAGCGCGCGGCCGGGGCTCTCTTAATTGCCACCGCGACCCTCTCTTCGCCGGCTGCGGGGCTGCGGGGCTGCACGCGGCGCCGCCGGCCACCGGTGGTGTGGGCGGCGGCCTCTCACAGCGGCGCAGGCCAGACCGGCTCCTCGATAACCCCGCAGTGAAGTGCGGTGCAGTGTGGTTGCCACACTTAAAGTTAAGCGGGATAGCGAAATTCCCACGACTCGACTGCCGGCGCGGCGCCGGCGCGGCTCGAAGGTGTTGACTGGGCTGCCCTTCACAACCGGCTGCTGCTGCTATGCAAATGGCTTGCATCTGAGCAGGAGCAGCTCCCCGGCGGCGGCTGCCCGCCCGGCCGCGGCCGCGGGGGACGAAGGGGCGCATCCAGCAGCCGCCTCTGCGCCGCCCCGAGCGCGTCGTGGGAGTTTGCGCCTCTTAGCAGAACGGACTGCACCAGTCGGCCCGGCCCTCTTCCAGCGCACACTGCGAAAAACATTTTCTGGAAATTTCAAACAAGTCAATTTAAAAAAAATTTGTAGTGATTTGCATTAAATTTTCGTCAAAAATCCAAAACATTTTAAAATGTTTGCATTCCATACTCATAGAAAATGTTTGGCCAACCCTGCTTTTTAACCCTCAAAAAATATCCCGAAACAGTAAGGTTTTCAGCAGAAGGTGTTCGGGAGTTTCCAACCAAAACTCGAGCCCCTGTGCCCCTGTGCCGCGGTGGCCGCTGCTCCAGCCAGGACGCAGGCATCGGTTGTCTGGCCCCGGGCCGCGGGGGAGGGGAGGCGGGGAGGGCCCCGTGAATCAGCTGGTGTTTTGGAGTGGCGGCACCGCACCCGGGCCGAGCCCAGCCCAGCCCAGGGCGCCGAGGGCGCCGAGCAGACGAAGAGAACGCGATACGGACATTTAGATTGCGAGCCTGGATAGGGGCGGCGGCAGGTTATCGTGCACGCGAGCCGAGTCGGTCCCGGCCAGGCGAGGCCGGCCCGCCTGATTCGGTCGGGCCCAACTTGGCGGTGAAAATCCAATTGATCCAGGCTGGAGCTGGGGGCTCCGACGCGGCCGCCGCGGTGATGTCTGGCGCCCCGCGGCCCGGACGTCGGAGAGCTGCCACCCGCAGAGCGCAGACGCACTCGCTGCCGCGGCTGCACTCTCTCAAGTTTCCGCCGCAAGCCGAGCGACCGTCACAAAGTTGTGCGGCAATGGGACTGCGTGGCGGCACTGCCCGCGGCGCCTGTCGCGCGGCGCCTGTGCTAGCAGCGGCGGCGGGGACGTGTGGTTTCTCTCCATAGCCGCGTGGCACCATGGCAGCAGCTCTGCAGGTCCGCAGTCGGTGTCGATGTCTGTTCTGCCCGGGACAGGAAGGCGAGTAAGAGAGACATATATATATAGATTTATCTATTTTATTTTATATGTGTGTACCGAAGTACTGAAAAGCCCTACGAGAGAGACAGGGGGGGGGGGAGGGTTGAGTGGCGTAAATGAGTAGCCGAACTGGCCGCCGCTCTCCACGTCATGTCCCCCGTGCGGCGCCAGGACGCTCTCACGCACACTCACGCACGCACCGGTGAAGCGACGCTTATAATTACCGAGGGGTAATTGCTCGGGCTGCTGTGTGCGGTCCGATGCCTGCCGATGCGGCCCGCGGCCCGCCCTGCACCGCTGTGGCCGCGCCCCTCCCCCCCTCCCCCCGCGCAGCCGCGCCGCGCACAAACACGAGTCCTGCCGGTTTTGCGACCGGCAGTGTCCGATCTCTCGCATCACTTTTGGCAAGGTTAGGTTAGGTCCTGGCAACGCGAAGCGCACGTCCCGTAGACAGGGCATGTTGGCCGGAGTTGCATAAACTGCATGCATTTTCCGGCGGCGCATCCCGATCCGGCCCGAGCCGTCGGCAGGCCAGCCGTCGGAGGCGGAAGGGGGCCCGGCGGCAATGCAAATTGTGGGAACATGCCGCCGGGCCGGGTGGCCGGGGAGGGGACGCGGCGGGGACGCCGTGCCAGGCCCAGGCCGGGGCCGACCGCCGCGCCGCCCGCCGGCCCGACACTCAACTTGACCTTGACAAACGCTCCGAGGCGAGCCCCCCCCCTCCTCTCCCAACGCGACCCCCCCGCGAGCCACGAGCGCAAGCCGCCGAGTCACGGGCCAAGCCCGCCCAGCCCGCTACCCCGCGGCCCCGCGGCCCGCATAGGGAGCGGGGTGGCAGACCGGCCGGCCGGGTACATCACTCTCCAACCGAAATTTCTCCGACGAAAGATTTATCAACAATATTTTTAATGGCTGTTCCGGTCCGGGAACTGATTCAAATTTGCCGCGTCGCTCCGGCAGGCCGGCGCGTGCTGCCCCCTGCCGGCGCGGTCTGGCATCGCCTTTAATCGCTGCGGCCGCGTTGATAAGGACGCCGGGAAGACACATGGCGGCGCGGGAAGTGCCGGGCTGGGCGGGGCGGCCGCGCCGCTCCGTGCCGCGGCAGCCGCGGGCCCCGGCGGCCCGCACCGCGGGCCAGCCGCGGCAGTGCCGGGCCCGGGCCGCCGCGGTGCAGCCGAGCCGAGAACAGAGCAGACCGGGCCAGACCGCCGGGCCGCGACGCGAGTCGACACGACACGACCCGAACCGCGACCGCGACCGCGCGATGCGGTGCCAGCCGGCAGCGGCGGCCGCGGCAACAGCGTCGCGTGGCCACTCTGCGGCTTCCGCGCCGACATCGACGGCGGGGCCGCGACCGGGCTGACGGCAAGGCTGACGGCCGCCGACGGCCGCCGACGGCCACCGCCGACCACCGCGTCGGCCGCCGCTCCGCCGAGCCACAGGAGGCTCATTGCATATTGGTGTCACCTGCGGGTGGCTTCGCCGGGAAACTGGAGGCGAGCAGGACCCGCACCCGGACGCGTGACTGGGCTGGGAGCCAGTCCCTCCCGGCGCCAAAGAGTTTCCACTGACGAGCAGTGACGTCCTCGGGCAGCGGCTACGAGTGTACGTTCGGGGAACACCGATCCGTGATCTTCCATACGGCGACGTGCGCGAGACAGAAGTGCAAAAAAAAAAGAAACAAGTGTCAGTGTCGGAGCCACACCGCGCCTCCTGTTGCGTGTGTTTGCGCTCGTGTCAGTGTGTGGGTGAGGGTGTGTTTGGCTGGCACGATTGTGTGCGCAACGCCAGCGGTGGGCCGAGTGGTGTCTCTGCTATCGCCGACGCCAGCGGATTAATTTGGATTAATCATCGCATGCCGCCTGCGACTCCATCGGCGTCTGCCCTGCCGGCGACATGAACCAGCGCCACCACCAGCGCCACCACCACTCGGTACGCCACCGCTCCGCCGTGCACGGCCTCGCAGGGTGGGGCGTCGCCGAGCATCGAGTTCCTCGGTCGGCGTGTCTGTTGTCTGTTTCGGCGTTCGCGTCGCACGACGTTCTGTCAGGACGTTGCATAAGGGCTTCTCCGTGCTGCGCCGCGCCGCACGCTCGCCCCGTGCCATAATCGCCATGAGCTGCCACGGGCGCTCCCTGCTGTCGCCGTCGCCTGCCCTCCGTGTCCTTTCACCGAATGCCCCCCGCGCGCCGTCTCTCTCGCACCCGTTGCCGTCGCCGGCGGGCGCGGCGCGGCACTTGTAATGCACGGGACGTAGGTCAGTCACGGCTGACCCGGCCGCGCCGAGACACCCGGAGCGTGTGTCATTTCGAACGGCGGCCCCCGCGGCCCCCGCGGCCCCCGCGGCCCCTCCCGCACCACCTTCTCGTGCGCCACGTAAGAGCCGGGAGCGCCCCGCAGGTAGGCACGCCCGCAGCACGCGTGCGCGCAACAGGTCTGCCTGCCGTGCCGGCCGCCGCCGCCGCCGCCGCCGCCGCCGCCGCCGCCGCCGCAGACCCGGCAGTCCGGCCTGGAGAAATGAATGACTAACAACAGTTGTCGCGGTCCGGCCTTCGGCGTGCTGCGCTGCCGCTCGCGCCCGGCCGTGTGTGTGTGTGTGTGTGTGTGTGTGTGTGTGTGCCGCCTCGACGTCGTGGTGATGGGCGGCTGACAGGCCGGGGCCGGGCCCGGGTGGGACGGGACGGGACGAGGCAAGACGTCTCTCTGACGTCCCTCTGACCGCACGGCCTGCCGCCCGCCGCCGGCGCCCGGCCACCCGGCCTTTGGCGGCACCGGTGCTGCGGTTCCGGCTGGGCGTGGGCGGCACACGGGGGGCACGGCACACCGGCCGCGTCAGTCACCCGGGCGACACCACGCCGCGATAGCACATCGCAGCACAGAGACGGTTAATCACCCGCGGCGTATCTCCGGCGCCATCTGTGGGCGGGGCGGCGCTCCGACGGCGTCCGCGTGCGTCCGCGTGCGTGCGTGTGTGTCGCCCTGCCCTTGTCTCCCGGCAGATTCCGTACGGTAAGGCGGGAGGATAACGGGCGGCGCGTTGCTGCGGACTTTCGCCGCGGAGACTGACTGAGGGAGGAGAGAAGGCACGAGTAGTGAGTGCGAGGGAGACAGGTGCCGGTGCCGGGTCGGACACATCCCGGTGGCAAATATGGGTCACGTGATAAGGAGCGTGCCGGGCGCGGTCCGGTCGCGTGCCGGGCGCGTGGCCGCGGACAATGGTCGTCCTGCCGGGCCGCCGGCCACGGTCCACCGCGCGGCCAGCGGAGCCAGCGGAGCGGCGTTATTGGCTGCCGTAATCGGAGCACATGCACCGCGCCCGGCTTGAAAGGACCCTTGCAGGGCCCTTGCAGGACCCTCGTCGGCGCCCCTCGTTCAGGCCCTTTGTGTCCTGGTCCGTGGCCGCGGGGCGGTCGCCTCCAGCCAGCCTGCCCCCCCCCCCCGGCTCCTCTGGATGCCCGTCGTCGGGACGGGAGCAGGTGCTGGCAGGTGCGAGGAGGGGCGCCGAAAACAAAGACGTGTCAGAAATAAATCGGAAACAAGTCAGACAAAGTCAGTCGAATATGAAAGTTACAAGTAGAAACAGAAATCCAAGAGAGGGGCGGGAAATCGAAAAAAACAAAAACAATTTGTGGTGGTAATTTATTGTACTGTACACTTCTGCGACGATCGAGAGAGGCGCCCCTCGAGCAGGTGCCCGTCGAGCAGAGCGCGGCCGCCTGCATCCGGCCGCCGCGCCCCGCCACGCCGGGCACGGCAGCCGGCGATACGGCACGGCCGGCACGCTCGGCTCCCGGTCCTCAGGTCCGCGGGCCGCGGGGCGTGACACGGCCTCAGGCCTCGGACCGCGTCCGGAACGGCCGGACCCGCTCCGGACGCAGCCCTGCGCCAGACTAACCGCCTCCCGCACGCGCCGCCCGCCCTCTCCTGCCTCTGCCCGTCCCCGTCTCTAACCCTATTTTCGTCGGGCCCCACTTCGTCACGGCTGTCTGGCGTGTCATCCCCGGCGGCGGTGGCGGTGGCGCTGGGCCCCCGCGTGGGCACGGGAGCCCGGCGGGCCGGGTGATTCCGTAACCCGCACGGGAAACAGTCGGGAGCGCCTGCCGGGTAGGCAGCGGCCGCTCCCGCTGTGCGCGCGTGTCGTGCGGGCGGCCTACCCCGCGGCTCGCAGGCGCCTCTCCGCAGCCCGCACTCGCCACTGGGACGGGTCCGCACGGCGACGCTGACCGCATGCACGCTGCACCTCAGCTCGTACACGCGACGAGGAAAAGAAGGGAACGAGGCTGTGGAGTGAGTGCACGGCTCGGCACGGAGACACTGCTGCCTGACCCTGAACCTTGCGGTGTGTGTGTGTGTGTGTGTGTGTGAACTCTGTGGTGACACGAGGTGAGCGTGTGCGCGGACCGGAAGGACAAACAGCGATGACGACGGTTCGCCTTAAACAGCCACGCTCGACACTATCTCTCTCTCTCACTCACTCTCTCTCTCTCTCTCTCTCTCTCTCTCTCTCTCTCTCTCTCTCTCTCTCACCTAAATCTAAATCCGGACTCGTCTTCCCAGAAGCTGACCGCACACACACACACACACACACACTTCGACGTGTGCATAACGTCTCGCGCTCGTCTCACTTCCGCTAATGCACTTGCCTGCATCTCTATCTCTTCCCCCCCCCCTCTCTCTCTCTCTCTCTCTCTCTCTCTCTCTCTCTCGCGGCAGTGCGTCCCGAGGACACCGTGTGAGTGTGCTCGTGGCCCCGCGGCCCCCCCACAAGGCCGATGCCTCGGCCGGTGCCGCCCGGCACGCACGCTGCCTTCGCCCCGCAGCTCATCCTCTCCCTATCCGTGTGATTTCGGCCGGGCCGCACCCCCCCCCCCCCCCCTGGCATGACGCGGCATGACATCACCCCCGCCAATCTTCCAACCAATCGCCTCTGGAGCTGACCGCGGGCCGGGCCTCCGGGGCCTCCGGGCCTGCCGAGTGTGTGTGTGTGTGTTTGTGTGTGTGTGTGCCCGCAGCGGCGTACCGCCACTTATAAGCCCGCGCGCGGGATACGTATTGCCGTGTCGTAATGTTGGCCAGGACGGGCCACGAATATCGGAGGGGAGAGTGTGTGAGTGTGTGTGTGTGTGTTTGTGTGTGTGTGTGTGTCAGTGAGACAGACTGAGCCTACGCCTCCCAGCCCGTGTCTGGCTCCCGCCCCGCACAGCACAGTACAGTAGAGTACGCACAGCAGCGCGCATGACGCGCACGTGACCCCGCCATTTGACATACAATTGTTGGTAGTGGATGGCCTAGATCGCTGCCCTCTCTCTCTCTCTCTCTCTCTCTCTCACTCTCTGCCTTCCCCCGACGCCTGCTCAGCGCGCCCCGTGCGGTGCGGCAGTGCCCTGCTGCCACCGCCGCGGCCGCTGCTGTTATCGACTAACACGCCACACGCCACGCCTCGGAGCCCCTTTCCTACGGGGCTGCCGGACGCGGCGGACGCCTACAGGAGGGGACCGTTAAGCGGGTGACATGTAGCGGCCGTCCCTGATACCGCTCATTAACGATTTCACCCGCCGAGATGTCGCACCTAATCTAATCTAGGCTGAGGCCTGTGGGGGGGAGGGTGCGGAGGCCAAGCGGCTTGTGGAGCACGCAGCACAGCAGCAGCAGCAGCAGCAGCAGCAGCAGCAGCAGCCCTAGCCGAGCCCCCCAGTCCCCGGCAGCAGGCAGGCCGGCCCCGCAGGCCGCCTCTCCTCGCCTCGCCTCCATCTTGCGCTTGTTTCGCAAGGCGCTCAATCGGAACGGGTGAGGTCAGGCATTAAAACGTCTTCGTGCCCATTCATTCCATGCGAGGCGCGGAGCTTCGCGATTAGCCGAGTGCTTGCGTGCGTGCGTGCGTGCGTGCGCGTGCGTGTGGTCTGCGGGATGCTCCTGCGGCGGCACGCCCGGCACGCGGCACGGCCTGCGCTGGCGGGGCACGCAAACGCGGGGCAGTCACTGGTGAGATGTATCGCTTGGCTGCTGCTGCTGCTGTGAAATTCAAACGGCGAAATTGGAAAATGCAGATGAGCCGTGACTTGTGATTGGTCCGTGTTAATGGCCGCCTGCCCCGCGGGGCCGCGTCGTCGCACGGCCCGGTACGGCGGTGTTCTGGCAGCCCTGCCGAGCCGGTGTCATCCGGGGCCCCCGGCGGGCTTCGGGCCTCCGGGCCTCCGGGCCTCCGGGTGCACGTAGTGAAGGGCGTGGCGGGGGCGGGGTCCCCGACATGGCCGCGGCCGGCCAGGCACGCCGGGTACGGCCCTGATTATGATGTGTTAGAGTTCGGTCCCATGAGTACCTGCGCCGCGCTGGGTGGTCCCCCGCGGCCCCCCTCGCGGTCCCTCACGCCCCTTGTGTGTGCCCGCCTTGCATGTGTGCAACACGTGTGTGCCCTCGTCGTCGTGTGTGTGTGTGTGTGCGTGCGTGCGTCGCATGTTGCGCTTATTTGCCCAGGTGCGGTCGCCACATACATCGCAGACTCATTACAAATACGTACCTTTTTTTAATATGATTTTTTTAATTGCTTTTTCTTTTACCTGTTGCCCGCGTGCTTGTCTCATGGCGAGAGGGGTAGGTGTGGCCAGGCTCGGCCGGGCTCCTTTACGCCACGCACAATGGCCCGGTGTTGTGAGTACTGATGTGCGAAGGTCGCCGCCGGCCCGCCGCCGCCGGCCCCGCCGCTGCCGCCGCCGCCGCCGCTCGCTGCTCCGCGAGCTGCTCCATGAGCCATTCGATACCTGGCGCTATCACTGCCGATCTTGTCACGGTAATCAATTCCACGACGCACAGCCGGGAGGCGAGGCGCGCTGCCCGCGCTGCCCGGACCGTGTGTGTGTGTGTGTGTGTGTGTCGGCCGCGACCAAATCGACTATTTCTGGCGGGACATATGAAAAAAAAATAATAATGGAAAACGAGAATGTCAGGCAGCGAATAAAAAGGAAGCTAGAGCGGTGGAAGGTAAACGGCTTCCGTGGAAGCTCTCGGACCGTGCGCGGACCCACCGCTGCAGTGCGGACCACACTTCCCTCTTCAGCCTCCTCTTTATTTCTATTCTATTTTGTTATTTCCCTCCCTCCGCTGCCTTTTGTCCTCGCGCTCTGACGGATGGGCCAAATAGCCTCCCTCCCTCTCTCTCTCCCTCTCTTTCTCCTCCCGCGATGCTCGTAAGTTTTATGACGGGCGGTGTCACGTTGCGCGACGGGGAGAAGAGGAAAGAAAACGGAGTACTTCACACACACACACACACGCTCACACGCGCGCATTTCTGCCGCACGCCGCGCCGCGGCCCTGCGTGATGACTTATTCCTCGCGTCGGCTTGACACGTTTTTCGGCGGCGCGCCGCATCCGCGCTCATATTTTCACTGCCGCCTCCTACGTGTCACAGACTCGGGTTTCACGACGCGTGTCCGTGATGGCATTCGACGGCGGGCGTCGGCCCCCTCTGTGCACCCGGCACCCGGCACCCGGCACCCGGCACCCGGCACCCGGCCAGGTGAATCAAACTTGAGCGGGGAGGGCTCTCGGCTGGAATCCCACACTTATTGTGCACACTGCGGGCCCTCTTACTACGGGCAGTAAGAAAATCATCATTGTGTGTGTGCTCACACCTATACATATTGATGACGAATATTCCGCCAATTTTCGGAAAAATTCATAATATTTCAGAGAACTTTACAAATTTTTCGGAAAAAATTCTGGATTTTTTTTCCTCGAAAAATTTCTTTGAAAAGTCCCGGGGCGGGGCTAGGCGAGGCGAGGCGAGCGTTCCTTCCGTGTGTTCCTGGCGGCTGCTGGCGGCTGCTGGCGGCGGGTCCCCTTGTGGGTGACGGCAGCACGGCGAGCCGCTGCACGCCGGCCGGGCACACAATGCGGGCTAAATACCCGACCGCACAGGTCGGACACGCCGCGCCACGCCACGGCACAGCACGGCACGGCACTTCCGATGACGGGCGACAGGACACGCCGCCGGGCCGCGGCGCCAAGGATAGCGGGATCCTGTGTATCATTAGCCTTTTCTGTCCGGCAACAGGTAATTAAACATTTGGTATCGCGGCCCGACCCGCCGTGTGCGCGCTCGCCTTCGCCTTCCCACTTCACGCGTGACTCTTGGGCGGGACGGTTTTGTGTTGCTGTGTCCCGTTGGGCCCGGAGCGGCCCGCCGCGGCCTTGAGGAGGTGTACTCTGTACTAATGAGGAATGGCCAACACGAGCGGCGGCGGCTGCGACGCAGTATTAGTAAGATTTAGTGGTGCCGACACGACACGACACGACGGGTGGGCGCCCGGACGGTAGGCCATCCCGGGCCGGACACGCACGCGCGCCGTGCGGGCGGCCTACCCCGGCGTCCGCAGGCGCTCGCCTGGCGTGCGGCGTGTGGCCGAGACGTGTCGGGCAGCGTGTGCGTGTGCGTGTCGCAGCCTTTGCATGCCTCCGGCGTCCTCCTGTGCGTGCAGCAGCGGGGGCCGGGAGCCGGGCCGCGCGCCGGGGAACTGACTGTGCCGAGGAGGGCGCCACTGCCGCATGCCGATGCCGCCACTGTGCTGCCGCGGCCGCGCCAGACGTGCGCTGAATGTGACGGCCACCGCGGCCACCGGGGCCACCCGGGAAACACGGCCGCCGCCCCCGCCTGCCCCCGCCTGCCCCCGCCTGCCCCCGCCTGCCCCCGCCTGCCCCCGCCTGCCCCCGCCTGCCCCCGCCTGCCCCCGCCTGCCCCCCTCGCGATGCCGGGCCGGCGGTGCCCTCATGGCGAGCCTCATGGCCTGTCAGGCCGTAAAAACTTGGCCGGCCGAAATGGAAAGTGGAGATGCGATGCGCTGGGCACGGGTCTGTGGCGCGGCGCCCAGACGGACCCGATGCGTCACACAACAGCTGGCTGGCCTGGCCCTCAGAGGGCCGGCGGGGCCGCACACTCGCAAGGCACCGCTCACCGCTCCATGCAGCACTCTTATCACGTCTGGCAATACACGACCACTCTTCAGTTCTCTCAGGAGTCTCTCTAACGACGCTGCTCTGTTCCTTGTGTTGCAGACTGTGAGCGCGGCGCCGCGGCGTCCGCTGTCGCTGTCGTCGGCCTCCATGGAGCGGCCGCACGGCCCGGGTCCCGGCCCGGGGCCGGGGGCGGGCGCCGGCGGAGGCCTGCAGAGCCATGGCGGCCACCCCTTCCCCACGCCGCCGCGCAAGCGCCACCCGGACGCGTCCCCCCATAAGGACTCCCCGAAGGACGCCAAGGACTCCAAGAAGAAATGGTCGCTGGGCGGCGCGCTCGGGCTGGGCGGCGGCTCCCTGGGAGGCTCGTTGGGCGGCCTGTTCCGGCGCCGGCGCAAGTCCGACTCGTCCAGCTCGCTCGAGGAGGAGGAGCTCGACACCCCGCCGTCGTCCCGGAAGCACGCGAACAACATCATCAACAACAACAGCAGCAGCAGCAGCAACAGCTTCCTCAAGAAGAAGAGGGACTCGGTCAACAACAACAACGCCAACAACAAGAGGAAGACCCGCAGCAATGCGCGCGTCTCCGGCGCCTTCGACCACGTGGTGGTGACGCCCCTGACGCAGTCCTACAGCCCGCACAGCCCGCCGCGCGTGGAGCAGGTCAGCGGCGGCTACCTCATCCACCACTCCCCGGGCAGCCACTTCGTCAGCCACGTGACGAGCCACGGCGGCGGCCACGCCGGCAGCCCCCTCGACAACCAGTACGGCGGCAGCTTCCCCAAGGCGTTCAACCTGCAGCAGGACCCCCGGCACCGGGACTGGATAGCGACGCCGCCGCAGCACCGGCTCCTGCAGCCGCCGCAGCCGCCGCAGCCGCACGGCCGCCACCGGCGGCAGGACTCCAAGGGCAGCAGCGTGGGCTCCGGCCAGGGCTCCGGCCAGGGCTCCGGCCAGGGCTCCGGCCACGGCTCCGGCCAGGGCTCGGCCGCGTACTCGCACTCGGGGGCGTCCGCTTCGGCGGCCTCGGCGGCCTCGGGGTCCCTGGACGGCATCATCCGGCGGGGGAAGCGCGACCTGGCCAAGCAGCGGGCCGAGGCGAGGCGGCAGCTGACGGGGGAGTCGAGCTCCGAAGGGGAGGCCGAGGGCTCCGGGTCGCTGCACTCCAACAGCTCCTCGCTGTCGCGGTTCCGCAGCGACGACAGCCTCAAGGACAAGGACTCGCTGTCGCGGCGGTCCCGCACCGCGCGCACGGAGCGCTACCTCCGGCGCCTGTCCAAGGACGAGGACGGGCTGCAGCAGCACGCGCCGGCCAAGTGGGGCGGCAAGGCGCTGTCGCTGACCATGTCCGCCAGCTCCAGCCCCGTCACCAGCCCGCACAGCCGGCCGCGGAACCCGCTGCACGCGCAGGACCCGCGCCTCGACCCAGCCAACATCGCGGGGCTGCCGGGGCTGACCGCCGTGCAGGCCTCAAGGCTCCCGCACCAGGCCGTCGTCAACGGCCGCAGTGTCAGCTACGACTGCAACATGAACATGCCGACGGGCTCCCCGAGCGACGTCATGGTGGTGCAGTTCCCCGTGGCCAGGGTGGGAGCCGACGGCCCGCAGACCCCCCAGGGCGCGTCGCTCGCGCCGGGGTCGGGCCTGTCGCGGGGCGGCAGCGTCAGCCCGTCGCGGTTCTCCGCGTTCGCACGTCAAGTGCCTCAGCAAGTCCACCTGCACCAGCCTCAGTCACAGCCTCCCCCGCCGCCGCCGAGGGACCCGCAGCAGCAGCGGAGGTACCTGAACCAGGCGCAGGCGGACGCGGCCCGTCCCATGTCGTACGCCTTCGAGGCGGGCAGCCGGCATAGCCTCAACAACCACTACCACCTCCAGCAGCCACAGCCGCAGCCCCAGCAGTACCTCCCCCAGCAGCAGTCCCAGCATCACCACCAGCAGGAGCCGCCGCTCCAGGCGTACCCGCAGCAGTACCCGCAGAGGTACTACCACACCCGCGATCCCCGCGAGCCCCGCGAGCCCCGCGAGCCCCGCGAGCCCCGCGAGCCCCGCGAGCCCCGCGAGCCCCGCGAGCCCCGCGAGCCCCGCGAGCCCCGCGAGCCGCAGGAGCACTCTAGTCACAATAGCGCCGCGTCACCGCAGCAGCAGCAACAACAACAACAACTGCAGTATACGTACTACGCGGAGCAAACACCTCGCAGCCGCAAGCCCATTCACATAGCGACGCCAGCGGAGCAGAAGGCCGCCCCGGGGTCGGTGAAGGGGCTGTCGGCGCCCATGAGCCCGCCCTCGCGCCGCGGCCGCAGCCGGCCCCTGTCCCCGCGGCCGCAGGCCGGCACCGCCGCCTACTACCCGTCCAACTCGTACAGCCCGACCCGGGACCCCTCGACGCCCATGTCCCCGCCGTCCCGACGCACCAGACACCGGCTGAGGTCCGCGGACTCGGTCAGCTCGCTCAGCTCGGACGCGGTGTCGAGCCCCCAGCTGCCCAGGGCCACCCGGGTGGCGCCGCCGGCGCCGGCCTCTGCGCCGTCCGCCTCCAGGAGGGAGACGGACTCTCTGCGGGGGGTCCTGGTCAAGCCCATCGTGCAGGTCCGGTACGAGTCCAAGGCGGAGCCCAAGGCCGAGTCCGGGGAGGAGTCGGGCTCGAGCGTGGACGACGAGGAGATGATGCGAATCGTGGACAAGGAGAGGAAGTCGACTAACCTGGACGACGCGCTCAGCGAGCTGGAGGCCATCTACAAGAGCCTTCGCTTGGGCGACGAGGACCTGCTGGACCGGGCCGAGCGCCGAGACCTCCCGCGTGGGCCGCAGTACCTGACGTACCAGCGCACGTCCTCGCTGGAGGACGAGTCGGAACCCGCCACGCCGCCCTCGCCCCGGGTGAGGACGGGTCCGCGGCGCGCGGGCGTGCCGGACAAGGTGGCGGACGACATGGCGTACCGCAGGCTGCGGCAGGCGGAGCGGCCGCCCTCTCAGCAGGACTCGCGCAGCATCGTGTCGCAGGCCGGCAGCTACCTGCTGGTGTCCACCGCGCTCTCCGGCTCCGCCCCGCAGTCGCCGCAGTCGCCGCTGTCGCCGCTGTCGCCGCGGGCCGCCTCGCAGCTGTCGCAGCTGTCGCTGTCCCCCGAGCTGTCGGCCGAGCCCGACGTCACGCTGGACGACGTCGTCTACCGGAACGTGCGCCAGGCCAACAGCATGCTGAGGGTGGCCGAGCACCAGCCGCCGTTCGGCATCCCCATCGGGCCCGTGGCGCCGTCGCCGAACAGCGACTACCTCCACGCCACCCCGCAGGACCGCTACCGACCCAGGTTCAAGCCGCGGCGGACCCCCGACGTGGTCAAGGACGACCTGGCCTTCCGCTCGCTGCGGAAGGACGGGCAGCGCGACTCGGCGGGGCTGCCGCCCAACTCGGCCGACGCGGTACAGATGCACCCCGCCGTCGTGACGCCGCCGCCGGCCGAGCCGCCCTCGCAGGGGCTGCGCAAGAAGCGGGCCGTGCGTTCGCTGTCCGCCAACATCTTCACGCTGATCCAGCGCGAGGTGGACGCCCTGGACACGCCGCTGCACGCGCCCGAGCCGGGGCCGCCCGGCCGTGAGAAGCAGGACTTCGAGAAGGCGCAGAGCGTGTCCGACCTGGCCGCCGTGCTGCAGGTGGCGCAGAAGGTGCAGGCCAGGAAGGCGGCGCAGCAGCAGAGGCGGGGCGACCCGGACGCCACGCCGCGCGCGTCCAGCTGCTACTGCGACGCGGCGGCCACCAGCACGGAGACCTTGACGGAGAGCGTGCTGGACCTGCACTGCCAGCAGCCGCCGCAGCTGCCGCAGCTGCCGCAGCTGCCGCGGCCCAGCCCCCGGTCCGTGCCCAGCGGCGGCTCCTCGGACCGCGAGGAGAGCTCTTCGCCGTCCAAGTCGCTCTCCGTGGACGAGGCCAGCAACCTGGACAGCCTGCTGGACGAGATGGCGAAGGAGGCGCGCGAGACGAGCGAGAAGCTGGGCCGGGAGATCGAGGAGCTGGTGGCGGTGTCGCCGCCGGGCTCGCTGCAGGTGCCCAAGGCCAAGAAGCGCTCCAAGTCGGGGAAGGCGAGCGCGAGCAAGGCGAGCACGGCCAAAGCCAAGACCCCCACCGCCGCGGAGGTGAAGCTCTCCCACGAGGAGAAGAACCGTCTGCTCAAGGAGCAGGTGCTGGCGCAGGCCCGGTGTCGGTCGGGGTGCGTGGAGACGGACCGCGAGGCGACGCGCTCGCCGTCTCCGGACCAGGACTCGAACCGAGAGGCGGAGCGCGAGGAGGGGCGCAGGGCGGAGCAGGACCAGGCGCTGAGCGAGACCGCGCGCTCCCAGATGGAGTCCCTGCAGCAGCTCACCGAGATGCTGTCACCGAAGCCGTCCCGCCGCAACGTCCCGGACGTCGACGCGTCGCCCAGACCGTCGCGGCAGCAATCCTGCGTGCCGAGGCTGTCGCCCAGTCCGTCACGGCGCAGCACGCTGGAGGCGCAGGCACCCAGCCGGGAGGCGTCCTGCTCGAGGACGTCGCCGAGCCCTTCGCGTCGCACTACGCTCGATTCCCAGAGCAGTCGCGAGGCCTCCGTGTCTAAGCTGTCGCCCAGCCCGTCGAGACGCAGTGCCGTCGAGTCGCCTGTCTTGTCGCGGAAGAACGCGTCCGCGATGAGCTACTTGTCGGCGTCGGCCAGCGAGTCGTACCCCCAGAGCAGCCGCGAGCCGTCGGCCTCAAAAATGTCTCCGAGTCCGCGGCCGCGGCGGACCCTGAGCGACGGCCGGTCCAGCGTCGAGTCGGGGGACGACCGGGACGACGATCTGCTGCCCGTGTCCGCGCGGGTGCAGATGTGGAACCAGCGGCACCACCAGAAGGTGACGGCCAAGCCGCCGCCCGCCAACAAGGTGTTCAAGGGCCGCTCCGAGCCGCGCGATGACGACCCCACGACGTCGCCGCCGCTGTCCGACGCCGTGGACTCCGTGGACGGGCCCGTGGGCAGCGCCGCCGACTCGCTGGAGAGGTCCGCGCCGGCTGTGGGGTCTTCGGCGGCCGAAGTGGATGACGTTGTCCCGTGGCGTCGCCGCCGGCCGTCGCTGGCCACACCGTCGCCCACGCCGCAGCCCAGGACCCTGCTCGCCGCCCCGACCCTGGCCCTGGTCACCGAGGTCACGGCCGACGTTGATACGGTGACTTCACCCAGGCCCGAGCCCGCCGCCCCGCTGAGGACCGGGCCGGCGGCCGCGGCCGCGGAGAACGCTAAAGCTGCCGCACCGGCGGCGCAGGCGTCGGACGCGACGGACAGGACGAGTGCGGCCGCCGCCGGTGCTCCTCAGGAGAGCTCCGACAGCAGCGACCGGGACGATGACGACAAGGAGGTGGCCGCCCTCCTGGGCAACGGGCGCCTGCTCGCCGCCTCCTACGCCCTCGGCCTTAGTGCCGCCCCCGCCGCCGCCCCCGCCGCCGCCCCCACCGCCCCTGCGGCCCCTGCGGCCCCCGCCGCCCCCGCCGCGGCGGCCGCTTGCCCTGCAGGTGAGGGCCTCGCCTGCAGGTCCAGGTCGACTTCACCGGCTCCATGGTACCGGGATCCAGAATCCGTCTTGATCGTTTGCTCGTATGGCCTCGCATGCGCGGCCCAGCTGGTCGACGCTGACTTCCTCACCGCCTTAGGCATCCTGCTGGCCTGCCTGGCGCTCGTCGCCCTCATGCTCATCGCTTAGTGCGCTGCCCGCTGCACCGCCCCGCCGGCACCGCCCCGCCGGCACCGCCCACCCCGCGCTCTTAGTTTTGTCCTTAATCGCATGGCGCCGGCAGGCCAGAGCACTCATGCTTCATTTTTCACAGCAAACGATAGGAAACGATATGCTGGCGCTGCGTCTCGAGGTTGGAAATCTAATGTCACGAAAGCGAAATTTCAATGGCGTCAGTGTGATGTGACGGCGTAGAACGTAGAAATGGTTCGATCGCACAGCTACACTAGTCGCCTTCTGCACCTGATGTCGTCTGTTAATGTAACTGCAGAATTTGAGTAGCACGCCAGTCGTTATCCAAGCCCCCCGGCCAATGCTGTCCGAAGCACGTATGCTTGGTTGTGTGTGTGTGATGTGTGAAAACTAACAGTGTTCCATTAAAAGTTACTGATATGCTCATTCCCTTTCCTTTGAGTGATTGTACAGGTCCCTTTACGACAGAATGATCTTGTCAGTTATCATCTGTAGTACCCGTGTAATTAATGTACTGTTATTGTGATGTTGGATATTGAATCCTTATAGAATCATGAAGTTGTTATTTGATGATGAAATTACATGTATTTTAAAAGTCATGTTGTGTAATTCTTAGTCATATTGTTTAAATGTTTACTTACTGTTCAGGGCCTTTTAAAGTTTAACTGTGCAGTACAAAAGATAAACCAGTGCCAAATGAACTAAAATTGTCTAAATTGACAAAAAAAATTACAATGCTCACCTTTTTTAACAAGTCATGATGCCATTATGATGGGAATTGATTGAACAAATTGTTACCTTTACGTTTTATGTCACTTAATTAAATTATCAAAAAATATTGTTATGCATGGAAGCTCTTTTTTTTTTTTGAGTTGGTGTGGCATGCAATGAACCAACTGAAATAAAATTAATGTACCTATGCGAAGTCTTCTTAACTTACTAATATAGTATGTGTATGTTTTAAGCATGCAGTTTGTTGCCATTTCACTTCTTTTCCTTTGTTTGGTAGGAATTGAAAATAATGATTTAATAATTTACAATCCCTTTCATGAAATCCTCTGTGATGCTATGCCGTTGCGTTCCTTTAATAAAAGATTGTCACTGTGCCAAAACTAGACTTCTGCGCATGCATCGTCATCGCCCTCAGGTAGAAATCTATGACGTGGGGCCATGTGTGTATTTTTGTGTTATATTTATGTGTAGATAGGCCATCCTTAATGTAAATTTCTGACGATAAATATATATTGATGTCCTGCTGTTGACATTTGAATACGCTACAGAGCAGCCGACGGACCGTCGTGACTCGGGGGACCCCGGCCAGCACAACAGCGCCGCGGTCATAAACCGAGTTTACCGCGCCAAGCGTCGGCGTTATCACGTCGTCCTAGATAACACCTCTTTTGTTTCTCTTCCCACCGCCCGCAGCACAAACACCCCGCCGGCAACACGCCCAGCCCCACGCACAAGCAACAGACTGCATGTGTTTTCTTTTTCTTCAAAAATGAATGATTAAAGAATGCTTTTGGCTTTCATATCTAAGGAGTGAGAGAGTAGCAATGAGACGGCGACACAATGACGCCTAGAGAGGTAGGCAACTCAACGTACTCATCGCGAGGCGGAGACGGCGCGGGCGCCCGGGCGGTAGGCAACCCAACGGGCGGCGCGGCACCGCCGCGGCCGTGGCAATACCCCGGCCGAGCAGGCCCCCCTCGCGCGTCACTACCCCGTGCAGAGAACGCGGCGCGGCCGTCGATCCGGATTTGAAAACCGCCGGACGGACTGCAGTCGCATGTCCAAAGTGAGTCGACTACTACGAGGGCTCGGCGCGTTGACCTTATCGTGAGGTTGCTCAAAAGGCCGATTTGAGTGAACTATTATTGAACTGGTGGGGGGTTCCGCGGGTCTCTTGGCGGGGGGTGTTGGTACCCGTTAGGGCGCGCACCGAGTCCTGAGAGCAGTGGCGCTGACGTCAGCGGTGTGGCTGGTGTGGCTCTTGCCACGTCCCTCCCCCCGCTTTCAGCGGAGCGCGGAGTGCGAAGTGAAGCCCCCTCTCCGCGGCCCCCGCCCACCCCTCGGCCCGCGGGCCGCGGGCCCCTGCCGATGCAGACTGCAGTCGTTAAAAATAGACACTCTCTTGAACGCAAAGGGGCTCCCGCGAGAGGGCGACGCGGGGGCAGCGGCAGCGGCGGGAGCCGGCCGCTGACGCTGAATAGCGTCTCTAGCGAGGGGCCCGACGAGTCCCGTGCGACACGACGCCACCAGCGACTGACCGTTTCTGCAAAAAAAAAATAAAAAAATGGGCGGGGACTGCTGGGGACGCGTCCGCAGCCGAGAACACAAACTACTGTACTAGTCGTTACAACACGGTAACACTACAGTGCCGCAGCGACATGCAACAAGTGCAGTATACATAGATGAGGTAGGCCGCGGTGAGGGCCTGTCTAGGTCATGAGGATGGCGATCGGAATCGCCCGCTTCGGGTGCTTCAATTTGAGACACTCGGACGCAACGTGTTCGGCGTCTTTTTCGAAGACGATACCAGAGACTGAGTGGAGCTAATGGGCGGCGATTGCAGCAGGGGACCCGGGGGCCGCGGCAGGTACGGCGTAGTGCCCCTGCCTGCCGATAGATGGCGCCGGAGGTGGCGTTTCTCGCGCCAGAGCGCGCGAGAACGGGATAGAGACAGAGACGGGGCGAGAGAGAGAGGGAGATAGAGAGAGAGAGCGATAAGCCCCCGGCGTGTCTTAAACGCATCGTCCGTCTCTCTCGCACACGCTCCTGGCCGTGGCGAACCGAGCCGAGCCCAACGGTCCAGTCTTCCTCGGCGGAAGAGCGGCACGACGCGAGGCGAGGCGAGGCGAGGCGAGGCGAGGCGAGGCGAGCAGTCCCCCAGTCCCCGCCCTGTCCCTGTCCCCCGTGCCGCGCGTGCAACAAGTTGACTTGACGGCGGCGACGTGCATCGTGCGTTGGGAAAGAAAAATAGTTTGTATCTGCCGGGAGCATGCGGCTGCGGGCTGCGGCTCGGAGGCGTGCACCAGCGTGCACCCGGCTGCGCGGCCCCCCGGCCCCCCCCCAGACCCGGCCGGTCCCGGCTCGGCACCGCTCGGCTCGCCCCGCCCCGCCCCGCTCCGCGCCCGTCAGACTCGGTCCGCGAGCGGCCGGTGCCGGTTGTGCGTGATCGTGCGAGCCGCGGTGCGGCGCGGCGCGGCGTGAGTCAGCTGATGCCCGAGCCCGGCCCCGTGCCCTCCGGTCTTCGAGCCGAGTGCAGCGTGCGTGTCTCGTGCCGTCCTCCGAAGCGCGCTTAAGACACACCGCTTAAGACACGCCGCTTAAGACACACGCCGGTTTGGATTACCTCTCGCCGGTGCCTGTCCGAGACGTAAACTGGGATTACCTGAGGTTAGTGAACGCGGTGGATGCGCTTGAGCCCTCGTGTTAACCTCACTAGTGCACAGCGAGGGCAGTCAAGTTTAGTTTTGTGCTGAGTTGGAAGGTAAGTTAAGGTTCACCAATGAGAGACATTTAGTGCTTCCGGCCAGGCACTTTGAATTTATACAATAAAAGTTCATGTAAGCCGTGTGATAAATCATGGTGCTTAAGAACAGGTGCAGTTTTGGAATTAAATTGAGAAGCTTGGTGTGGGACAACTGCATTTCTCCCACGACACAGTTTTATTTTTCTCTATACTAATTTATATGTTGCCGTACGGAAAGAGGAGATCTACATAATTTGCAGACATGTTGCAGCTATATTTCTTGATTGTTTTGTTCATTAACAAGTCTTCTTGAGTCTTGTCTCCTTTATTTTGTATTGGTGAGTTTGTGCTTAAGCACACAGACATGACAGATTGTCAGCCAAAGGCTGGGTTGTAATCTTATCTTCAACGTCACGTCTTCATTTTTATTTTTTACCTGCTGTGTCATCAAAATATTTTCCTGTGGTCTTGTAGCTACAGATGATTAGTCATATGCTTAGAATGGCTTCAGCTGCATGTGTCACTCAGTTTGTGGCAGCTCCCTGACATTTTGTAATTTCCTATCAATTTTTGATGTTGGGTGTCTGCTGTTAATTTAGTGAGGATCACTTTGATTAAGTGCAACCACTCATGCATCTCTTTTAGGCCCAAACCAAACAAAATATCGCCTCCATCTGTACCTTGATTTTTTTATTTGGGGAAAAAATATTTTTCTTGATTCCATATCGTTTGTGGGCGGGGTGGGCGATCGCCGCATACATGTACAGTCGACTCAGGCCTGTGACCTTCCACGACGTATCCTAAAGTCCGGATGATTCACGAGAACGGCGAACGCCAATGGCGGCGGCCTCGCTACATTTTTCCTGCTCTTCCTCGTTCTCCTCCTCCTCCTCCTCCTCCTCCTCCTCCTCCTCCTCCTCCTCCTCCTCCTCCTCCTCCTCCTCCTCCTCCTCCGCGCACCTTCGACCTGCCTCCATGTGACACTTGTTGGTTGGCCTGGGCTACCTGCTCGGCCGTCACCGTGAAAGTCGCTCGGATCGCATCGTTATCAGCAGAGAAGAGGGGGACAGAGGAGGGGGGGGGGGGGGGTCGCCACCACGGGGCCAGTAGGGCCGCCAGTAGGGCCGCCTAGTGGCTCGGGGCTCGGGGCTCGGACCCTCGGACCGGCACGGCACGCTGCGGCGGACGCACCGCGCGGAGCCACGGCAGAGGCAGAGGCAGAGGCACGGCACAGCTGGGCGGCGCGGCCGCGGGACGAGTCTGGATTGGCGCCAGACAGCTGCTGTTTCGGAAAACAACTGTCTGGCCGAGAGAGAAATGTATCAAAGCGGGAAGCGTGGCCCGCGAACACGCGTCACCACGCCGCTGCCGCTGCCAGCCGGGCGGGCGGGGGAAGGCGGGGGGCGGCGGGGGCTCGGCGCTGGCCGTTCCCACGGCCTTGTTGCCCTTTCCGCTTCCTCGAGATCCAGAGTAAAGGGGACCGCAGTGAGTGGCGCGGCCCCGCCCCGCCGCGTTTGCTCTTGCTCGTCTCCGAGCACAACTTCGTTCACACACAACAGCCGCAGCCCGCAGCGGCGCGAGCCGGCCGAGTGCGGTCGTGGGCCAGTCGCCGTCGCCGCCCCCGCCGCCCCCGCCGCCCCCGCTGCCCCCGCTGCCCCTCCAGGACGCCTCCTCCTCGCCTCCGCTTAGATGAGTCACAGTCACAGAGGCACCTGTTCGGCGGCGATGCGGCGGCGGTCGGAGAGCCGCGGCCGGGACGTATGTCCTCGACTGAGCCGCGCGGTGCGTCGGCGACGCCGGTCGCTTCCCCTCCCCTCCCTCCCCGTGAGCACTTTGCTGCGTGGTCAGGAAGACACAATGCATCTGTGTGCGGCAGCCCGGCCCTTCCCCGACTGCTGCCGCTCCCGGGGAGGGGAGAGGAAGGAAGGAAGGGGTTGGGATGATGGCCGTCCGTCCGTAAATTTGGTTGCAACAAACGGCGGCGGGCGCTGCGACACTCCTCGGCTCGGGCGTGGTGCCCCTGCCGCCCCACTGCCGTCACCCCACCGTCACGCTACACTGTGCGATGCCCGTGCCGATGACCGGGGTGACGGTGTTCGCCAAACTGTTTGCGTTCCGTTGTCGTGTAGTACGACCCGCGCTGTCGCCCCGAGGGTAGTACTAGTACTACACTGCAGCGCCGTGTCTCCGCGCCGACGAGGAACTCCGGGTTCGACGGGAGCGGCAGCGCAAGCAGACTGAGCGCGGGGCCGGCGGCCGCGGGCGGTAAACAGGATCAAGTCCTTGGCGGGGCCGGGCCGGATCAGGCTACTCTCTGAAGGGACGTCTGGCCCGGCGCTGCTGCCGCTGCTGCCGCTGCTGCCGGCCCGGCCGCCGCGGCGCGCGCTCACCGCGAAACGCCGCCTACAAGATAAATTGACGGACCGGACGAGCCTGTTTTGATGGCCTGGCCTGGTGCAGGGGGAGGCAGAAACCCGACCCAAACCCGGCTAGTACTCCTCGGCACCGCCACGCTTTTTATAAATTTCCCCTTCCCCAAAAATAAGTTAATTTTTTGTTTTTTTTTTGGGGGGGGGGTTAAAATGCCACGAGGCGCCCACAAGGAAGAAGCCGTTGAGATAAGTTGTCGTCGCGCCCCCGTGCCAAACGCTGGCAAGACAATCAGCCGCTTGCCGTGCGCTGCCAAGCGGGGCGGGGCAGGAGCCGCAAGGAGCCGCAAGGAGCCGCCGCCGCCGGCCCCGGCGACGCCAGAGAGGGTCTCGGGGAGACTCTGAGCACTCTGAGTCTCTCTGAGCGAAGCCAGCGAAGTCCGTCCGCCGCACCCGCCGCCAGGACCCCCGCCAGCGCCGGATTTCTCGTCCCCAGAGTCCCAGAGTGAGGGCGGCGCCGAGGGGGCGGCACGGCAGGGCAGACGGCCCGGTGGCCCGACGCGGGTACAAATATCTGGACGAGTTATCCTTCTGGCGGCTTGTCTGGCGTCGGCGAGGCGCTGCTGAGCGCCCATTCCCGCCCGCGCTTTTCCCCCGACGACGCCTAGGCCGTGCTGCCGGCCTGGCGGTACGCTCCGCTCCGCTGCGGCCGCTGCCCTGCTGGCTGCGCCGCGGGGTGGCGGAATGCCGATTTAAATCTCGGCTCCCGGCGGCGGCCCACGCGCATCAGCATCGGGGGGCGGCTAGGCCGCGGGCCCCGCTGCCCCGCTGCAGGCCGCCGCGGCTGCTGCCCGCGGTACACACCCCGGCGCGGCCCCCACGGCTCCTTGCTGGGCCGCGCCGCCGCCGCCACCGCCGCCCCGTTATTTTTGCTGCGCGCGGGGGCTGCGGTGCGATGCAGCCGTCGACGAGTTTTCACGTTAAGTGTGAAAGAGCTTTTTTCGGAGCGGAGCGGAGCGGGCGGGCTCTCGCCACTTGGCGAATGAGCAGGAGGACCCCCCGCCGCGCGGCGCGTGGCCGGAGGGGCGGAGCGGCGCGTGGCTGTCGCGTGGCTGTCGCGTGCCGGCGCTGTCACGGCGCCCGCGCACAGCGGCAGGTGCGACAGCGCCCGCCGCCGTCCCCGCCGTCCCCGCCCGCCGGGATGGAAACCAACTTTGGGGTTTTTCGATATATTTCGGTCGGAAGAGGAAACACATCAAAGTCCATATCGCGTGGCCGCTGCGCGGCGGCGGAGGAGCGACCGCCGGGACATAAATAAGTTATTGCATCACGTGGAAGTGGAAGCCTCTGGCCGGGGGACGGGGACCCAAAGGACGCGGCACTCTCTTTTATCCGCGGTATGTATAGCGGCCGCCGTCTGTCCTGGACTGGCGAGCGCCGGCCGGCTATACTTAGCCCCGGCGTTATCATACGCACCAAGGCGGCGGCCGACGCCCTGCCGACGCCTCACCGACGCCACGCCGACGCCACGCCGACCCGCTGTCTGCGGTTATTTTCTCGCTGTTCATTTTCATGCTTACACGGTATTTTCGGACCTTTCTCTCTGTCTCTGTCTCTATTTCTCTCGCTCTTTTATGGAGCACCCCATAAGTGCGACAGAGACGTCGCTGCAGCGGCTGCAGCGCACCGGCGGCCCGGGGCTCGGCTCCGCTACCGAGGAGCGCCTGTCGTGGGCGGGGTAGGCCAGCCCGCGGGACACGCGTGCGTGCCGGAGCCGGGATGCCTCCCGGATCACTGGCCCCCCGCAGCCGCAGCCGCAGCCGCAGCCTCTCGGTGCTCGCGCTCGCATAATGACGGCTTTCGGCTCGGCCCCACCGCGCCGCCCACTTGACTGGTATTCCTGGTGATTAGCTGGCCGCGGGGGCTGCCAACATTGCGCAATGTACCTACGGCCGTCCTCGTCGTCGTTGTCGCCTCCGTAGTTTTTCTTGCGTTGGCACTCTCTGTCGGCCGGCGGGGCGCGTCGTGTGAAAGGCGCTCCGAGCCGCGCAGTGGCCCTGACCTCGAGCTCGGGGGGACGCGACATGTCGGGAGCGGGGCCGGCCACCCACCCACACACCCTGCCGGGGGCTGTGCGATATTGCGCGTACTTTTCTTCCCGCTGTTGACCGCCCTGCCGGGCACGCCGCTGCGTGCGTGTGTGTGTGCGTGCGTGTGTGTGTGTGTGCGTGTGTGTGTGCGCGCTGGCGGCGCGCCCAGCCAGCCTCAGCGCACCGCTTCAGGTAGCAGCGGGGGAGGCACGAGGGGGCGAGGCCTAGAGAGACTCAGAGTCTCTCTAGCGAGGCCAGGCTCTGTTACTCTTTACGCGGTGCGCGCGGGTTCGAGTACCGGCCGCGGCGCGTTGTTGTTGTTGTTGTTGTTGTTGTTGTTGTTGCTGTTGCAGCAGCGGCCAGGCTCGCCAACTAACACACTGCCGGCCTCTAGGCTCACAGGGCAGGCCGCGCCGCGCAGCGCAGCGCCGTTCCATTCCATTCCCTCGGCCGTTCTCTCATTGAGAGCGTTGAGGGTCTCTCCTCGTCTCGGCTCGCGGCTGCAGTAGTGGCCTCGCAGGCGCAGGCTCTACTGGTTGGCACTGCCGGACCCCTGGCTGCCCCCGGCTGGCCTTTCACTGGAATGACGGCGCCGACTGCCCGAGCCTATTGCACAGCCGACCCTGCTCACGCGCCTCTTGTCGCCCCGGCCCGCGACACGCGGCGCCTCCCCTCCCCTCCCCTCCCCTCCCCTCCCCTCCCCTCCCCTCCCCTCCCCTCCCCTCCCCTCCCCTCCCCTCCCCTCCCCTCCCCTCCCCTCCCCTCCCCTCCCCTCTCCCCTCCCCTCCCCTCCCCTCCCCTCCCCTCCCCTCCCCTCCCCTCCCCTCCCCTCCCCTCCCCGCACGGGTGCCGCGGCATCCCGGATAGGAGGCACCGCCGCGCCGCCGCGCCGCCGCGCCGCCCCGTCCGGCCCGAAGGCCGCCCTTCCTTGTTCCCCGCTGATTTGGCACGTCACAACACAGGTGCGAGGCGCGGCGATAGCATCGCCGGCATCGCGTCCTCATGCCGTCTCCGCACGGAACCTGAACGGTACTAGTTCCGAGTGGCTTTCCGAATATAACACACACACGGCCCCGGCGCTGCTGCTGGCTGTGGCCCCATGCCGCAGTGTGCGCAGTGATATAAAGGAGATCCCCGGCGGCCGGCCCGTCCTTTTATGCGCCCTTCTCCTCGGCACGGCTGCGCCCGCGGCGGCCGCCCTGCGGCCAGCAGGCGCGGTACAGATCGCTTAATTCGGGCCAGCAAAATGATCCAATTAGTCTTGCATTGGGAGCGTGGCGGGCCTATAGTGGCGGTGCCTGGGCAGCCACGGCAGGCCAGGTCAGGGACGAGGCGGGCGCTAGGTGGGCCAGGCCGGCCAGGCAGGGGTCAAAGTGACCCGCCCCGTTGGACGCCCAGCCTCTGTCCCGAGGCCTCTGCGGGGGGCCGCCGGAGTCTGGCGTAGTCCGCCGTGCGAGCCGCCGCCGCTGCCAACAACCATCGGAACTCTCACCCACAGAGACGGAAGTTCCAATGCGCCTTTGACGCCCGCATAATCAATTTAGTGCCGCAGGGAACTGTTGCTGCTGGAGCCTGTTGACAGAAGGAGGTTGTGCAGGCGCCGCATGGGACATCCTCCCCTGTCCCCTTGTTGGAGGGAGACATGCCAGCCCCCGCGGGGCCGTCGAGGGCGCGGGCCGGCACCCTGGGCTTGCGTGGGCGTGGCTGGCGCGTTGCGGAGCCGCAGGCGCTGCAGCAGCGAGGCATCCGGCTCGGTGTAGTAATACGATTTTTTTTCCATGACCGACATTCTGTATCGGCGCCGGGCTGGAACTGAACTGCCGAGTCCACGGTCCGGAGGCGGGGGCGGGGAGGCGTGCGGGGCGTCCGTATGCACTTCCAGGCCGGCGGGCGGCAGGCAGTCTCCTACGGCCCCCGCCGCCCCCGCCGCCTCTTATGCCACACCGTGTAACGCCACGGAGCGCCAGTCTATCGCGCTGCAGAAATCTCCTTCTAAGGATATGAGAGGCGCTGCACTGTGTTTTTGGGGGTGTGGTGGGGGAGCAGATGCTATCACAATCCCCGCTTGGTATGCCGCGCCCTGCCGCCCCGCTGCCCCCAGAGTGTAAACACCGGCCCGTGGCTGTTCCCGAAGGCGCCGGGCCGAGAGACGGGGGTCAGGGGAGGGGGAGGCGCGGCGCCAACAGGTGATTCAGACGTCCAGGCAGCCGGGGACTAACAACAACAACAACAACAAAAACAAACCGAGCACGCCGCGGGCAGCCGGGTGCCCCGCCCTGCCCCCCCCCCCCCCCCGCCGCTGGGGGAAGCTCTCGGGTGTGCCGCAGTGACGAGAGTGGGCGCCGAGCATTGGCGCCTGTGAGCGCCGGGGTAGGCCGGCCCGCACGGCACGCGTGCGCGCTGAAGTCGTGACTGCCTACCCAGCAGGCGGGCCCTGCCGTCCTCTCTCACGGCACGGCTCGAGGCGGACTGCTACGCCCGCACCTCACACGGCCTGGCCGGCAGTTGGGTTGCCCGCCTCCCCGGCGGTGCCAGCGGACGCTGCCCGACTCAGCTAGGCAGCCCCCCCCCCTCTCTCTCTCTCTCTCTCACACACACGATCCCCCTTCAGCCCGAGCCTGTAGTCGCAGTGACCGCGGTGCGGGAGCCTCGGACCGTATCGCCGGCTTAGTTTTCCACAGTTGCCATGGTTTACTGCGGTGGGCGTCCCGCGTTCTGCGCGTCCGCGCACTGCAAAAGAAGAATGCTCCCCCTAAATACAAAACGACGATTCCCAGCTCCTTCAATTTTGAACTATAAGAGCGATATTCTTAGATAGGACAGCGTGTAATGGAAACGCCCACCAGGTTGCCGCGAAAAGTTTCTGAAAAATAGGGAGATCGGCTGGGGCCCCAAAATTACGCGCAGTTTGAGCGCGGCGCGGGGGGCGTGGGCTTCGCGCCGAGCCGAGCGGTCTGGGCTGGTCGCGGCGTGGCGGCTGACGCATCGTTCCGCGCCACGCCGCGCCACGCCACGCCCCGCCGAGCAAGATAACTGGCTCCGCTAGTTTGGGCGCGCGAAGCAGGTGCGACGTGTGACACGGCCACGCGCCGGCGCCCAGGTGTGAGGAGGTGGGGGGGGGGGGGCAGTTTCGCGTCCTGGCCCAACCCGCCGTCCGTTTTCTCCTCGCGCGGGTGGCGCTGCCTCGCCGATTGCTTGTGGCATTACGGTTTTGTTTTGGTGCGGAATGCGGCGGTGCGCCCCGGTGGGCGCGAGCGGCCCGCCTGACGCCGCGGACTCGGCCCGTGTCTAACGCCGGCCCCGGCGCCCTGCGTGTTGCAGGAGGAGACTCCGCTGGTGAGACCAACATCTTCAAGCTCTTGCTCCTGCGGGCCAGGGGCAACTCCGTCGGCGACCTGTGGAGCCGCCCCCCCGCAGGAACGGGACCCCCCGCAGCGCCAGCGGTGCCAGCGGCGCCAGCCCAGCAGGAAGAAGAAAACGAAGAGGAGCAGGACGGGGACGAGGGCGAACAGCCCGAGTACGACACCCGCCGCTTCGAGGACTACCTGCAGCTGTGTTACTCCGGGCTCTACTTCTCCGAGGACCGGCCGGACTCGACAGAGCCGGGGCTCCTGTGGCCGCAGGACGAACAGGGCCAGCAGCGCCAAGCATCCCCTCCCCCTCCCGCAACTCCCCACTCCTGGAGCGAGGCGCCGGCGTCAGACTCCGGGACGTACTCCAGTCGGGTCAAATCGTGCAGCCCTTCATTCTCCAGAAACTCAGGCGATCCGTCGCCGTCATATCCAGAGGACACCTCCTGCAGAGACAACAGCAGGGACAACTTAGACTCCAGGGACCAACCCGTGTACTCCGAGGACCTCTCCAGCAGAGATCACTCATCCTACCGCTGGAACAACTCCAGCCGAGAAGACCAGCCGTACCGCAGGGGATCTTCCAGGGACGCCTCCGGCACGTCCTGGGGCCCGACCACCACCACCACCACCACCACCACCACCACCACCACCACCACCACCACCTCGCTGTCGCCGCCCGCACAGGAGCCCGAACCCTGCGCGTCGTCGTGGTCGGCCAGCGAGGCTGAGGACGGGCACGGACACGGCCAGGACCGCGGCCAGGGCTGCCGGTGGCGGCGTGACGAGGACAGCTGCGACGGCGGCGAGGACAGCGAGGACGCCGCGGCCGACCGGGAGGTAGCGCGCGTGTTCCGGCAGGATGTCGGCTCGTCCTCGTCCGTGCCGCACCACTGCTGCCACCACCACCAGCACCACCACCAGGACGACGTCGCGGAGGCTGCAGATGGCGACGACGAGGAAGACCGCGAGGTCCAGCGTCTGGTGTCGGGCGGCGCGCACGGCCTGAGCGCGACCACCGCCTCCGCCACCGCCGACGACAGCGCCACCAGCCCGTCGTCCTCCTTCCAGTGCGTCGGCAGCGGCTCGGCCAGCGGCTCGGCCAGCGTCTCAGCCAGCGCGCCGTACGTCGACACTCTCGAGGAGTGCTCCGAGGTGCTGCGGACCGACTCGGTCCCCGTGCGCACCGACCTCGGCCTCGGCGGCCTCAGCGAGGACGGCTGCTATGAGACGCTCGCCGACGTCACGGACTGTGACGAGGACTGGGTGGTGCCCGTGACATGGTGCACGTGGTCCAGAGAGGGAAGCGTCCCGGCAGCTCCAGCGGCTCCAGCACCAGCCCCCCCTCCAGCACTCGACCCGTCTCCAGCAGGCGCCATGGGCGAGGAGTGCACACCCACGGACCAGGCGCGCGCGCGCATCGAACGCTACAAGGAGGAGCGGCGCCGCCAACTGCAGGCGCAGTACGGCACCCGCTCACCCGTGTCGGCGGCGGGGGCGGGGGCCGGCGCCACCTCTAGCGATGAGGCGGCCGGGGCGGCGCCGCGGCGGCAAACCGTCGCCCGGACGCCCCTCGCCGCCCGCCGGAGCGCCACCAGGAGGGCCGCCTCGGCCTCGGGGCCGCCCGAGGACTCCGCTGGACTCTCCTCGTCGTCCACGTCGCCGGGCCGCGGCCCCGCCGTCCGCACCACCCGCGCGTCCCGACTGAGGGCGGCCCACGGCGCGGCCAGCACCACCCCGACGTCGGCCTCTGCAGCGTCGCCTTCAGGTAAGACTAGCATTTAGACCGAAATGGCACTCCTTTTCGGACCGCCGAACCGATTTCCCGACACGAATGGTGAACGTACGTCAGCCGCCCCCGTAACGTGCCGGGCGGGGGGCGGGGCCGGCGGGGCCTATTGACAGCGCACGGGCGTCCCGCGTGCGCCGGAGGAACGCAATTTAAATCGTATACACTGCCATTGCCATATCGGACGAGGTCTGGCGGCCCGGTCCAGCGCCTCTCGGCTAGGCCTCAGCGGCCGTGCCGCCGTGCCGTCAGGCCGTCAGTGTGTGCCCGACCCGTCAGCCGGTCGGCCACCAGGCGCCCGCCGTCGGATCAGCGCTTTGCGTCGCGGGAACATGTGGGCCCCGGGGCCGGAGTGGGCGAGTCACTGCGCCGCCGTCGTCCTCCTGCCCCTCGTCCTCCTGGTGCTCTTCGTCGTCCTGGTGACGCCCTACCTGCGCTTGGCCGACGGCGAGGGTATGAGCCAGGACAACGACAGGCCCCCCGCGCGGCCGCCACCCGAGACCACCACGGCATGATAGCACGTTATCTCGCGAAAGAGTAATTCACGTCCGCAACAACGCCGTGATCGGGGAGAGATGAGAATGGCCACCCGCTGCCACCGTCCCACACACCTGTGCGGCCTCCGTGTGTGTGTGCGCGTACATGGCCCGTGGGAAGGGGAAAGGATGGTGTACGACGTCGTATTTATCCTGGACAAGATAAACAGAGAGAGAGGCTATCCTGTCCGGCAAGGCCGCACGTGGCCGTGGCGCCGCCCCCGATGTCCCCGAACCCTGCGGTGGGCCCCGCGGCCACCCCCCGGCGCGTGCCGCTGCCACCCCTTCGGGGGGCATCGGGCTGGAGCTAGGAGATCGCAGCATCCTGCGCACAGAGTGTGGACACCTCTCTTCCGCGAGAGAGACAGAGAGGGACGGTCTCTCTAGCCCGGACCGGGTCCTCCCGTGCAGGTCCTCTGTGCCGTGTATGGGGAGTGTGCTCGGCCGCGGCGCGGCGTCACGGACTCACACACACACACTCACACACACTCACACACACACTCACACACACGCGCAGCTGCCGGAACCGCGACGCGACGCACTCGTCTCGTATTGACTCGACGAGGACCTCTAGAGGCCGGCGCGGCACGTCGTCTGCGGCGGCCGCGAGGAACGGCACGAGCCGGAGGACCCGACCGCAGCCGTCGCCGCCGTGCGAAATGTGGTATTCGAGTCGCCGAGCTCCGCGACCCGGGAGCCCCCCCCCCCCCCCTGAGGCCGGCCGCTACAGCAGCGTTGTGTTGTGTCGCCAGGACCCCTGAGGCTGCCCTCCGCCCCCGGCTCCTCGGCCACCACCCCGGGGCACCTCACCCTCTCCGCGCCGCCGTCCCCGGGGGTGGCCTCGGCCTCGGCCTCGCCGGCCCTCCTGGGGCCGCCGTCATCCGACGGCAGGGAGGTAAGTACCGCACCACTACGCTGCTGCGCTGCACCGACGGGGCCGCGGCGCCGTTACAGCGCCCGGGCCCAACGCTTACTTCCGTTACAGCGGCTGAGTCCCCGGAGGCAGTCCCTCTCCGCCTCGCCGCTCGAGAAAGACAAGAGCCACAAGAGGAAGTCCCACCTGAACCGGGCACACACCGAGGAGGCCGCGGACTCCGGTGAGTACTCAGGGCCGCCCACGCCCACCCGGCATCACGCCACGGCTCTCCAAAATAAATGTTCGCATTAAGCAGATACGCAACTCGAAAAACTTTGCTTATCTTCTCCGACTGTGTTTCTACGACACACAAGAAGTCTGAACAGTATTGAAAAATTATATTTTGGAGAGAAATAATGAAAATTTCGAAAATAAATGGAAATTGATTCCGTTTTATTGAAGTGGCCAGGGGCGACCGGGAGTGGCATAGCGTGGCGTTCATGACGCCATTCAGGGCATCGGCTTGATTGATGCGTTGCTGCTGGCCGCTGCTGCCGCCTCGCTCCGCCACCCTGAAAAGTACCGGTCGCGCCCGACGCCCCGATTACACCCCGGCAGCGCAGCGCAGGCGAGGCGTGCTAGGCGGGCCAGGCCACGCGCCGGGCGCTGTGGTACCCGGCCCGCAGCCCGCCCCCGCGCAACGCCGTAACTACTACCCGGGGGAGGAGAGAGCGGGAGGGAGGGGGAGGTATCTGGGTCGCTTAAAGCAGAAGGGGAGTTCGGACCGCCCGCGCCTGTGTCAAGAGCAGCGCGGGCCTCACTCCGCGGTCCGCCCGGGGGCGGATCCAGGAACGGCTTAAAGGGGGGGGGGGGATTAGGCACCAGCAGTGCCCCTAGCAGCACCCCCGGCCTGGCGAGGGCCTGGCGGCGCCTCCGGTTCCAAATGCCGGCCGCTGGGCAGCACGGCGCGGCGGTGTGGCGGCTCGGCGCGCCCCCGCGACAGCAGCGTGACCGGGCTGACGGGCAGCTGACGGCTGACGGTCCCGGCGGCGGCTGCGCCCCGGGGGTCGGGGTGCCCCGGGTGCCGGGCCGGCAGTCAGACGCCCCGGCTCCCACGCGCGGCCCGCGCCGCCTCACGTCACCTGTCCCCGAGTCCGAGTGTTGACTCCCGCTATCAGGGCCGGCCCGGGCGGCGGCGGGGTGAGGTGGGTGCGGCACGGCTTCGCTCAGCCCGGCCCGGCGCCTCCCAATACGTCCGGAGCTTATCACCTATCACCCGGCGCGATGCCGAGGGATTTGGGCCGCTGCCGCCGCCCCGTCCGATAGCGGAGACGCGACCTTCAACCGTGCTGTGATGGCAGCGGGGTGCAGAGTGCACGGAGAGTGCGCGTCGTCGCCGAGGCCACACGCGCACACACACACACACACGCACACGCACACACACACACACACGCACACACACACACGCACACGCACACACACACGCACACACACACTCAGGTACAGGCCGGGGGTGCGTTGGCGCGACACACACCGTGTCGTGTCGGCCCGGGGGCGGCCGCCCGGGCGCGGTCTGGGTCACACACAACGTTGTCGGGGTTGTCGTCGTCGTGCTGTCGCCGTCACGGCCCCGCTGCCTCTCACTCCTCACCCCCGGGGCGGCAGCGGCGGCAGCCGCGCCCGGCATGGCTGCTCCCCGCGCGCGCCACGTTTTTCACATTGGGGGTTGAAAGGGAGAGAGTGAGTGAATGAGTGTGTGTGTGAAAGAGAGATAGAGAGAGAGACAGACAGAGACAGAGAAAAAGAGATATATGCGTGGCCGGCTGGGCGTGATGTGATAACACGCGGAAAGTCGGTCAAGCCTGCTGTGCTGGTGTTGCCTCACTCAGCTGTGTGTGTGTGTGTGTGTGTGTGCTGATGGCTGCCGCGCGCCCGGGGTGCGAAACCAAGAGGCAAGACAAAGTCGGAGCGGAAGGAAGTGGTGGGGGAGAGAAGGGTGGTCCGGGCAGCTGCTGCGGGCCGGCCGCCCGGACCAGACCAGACGGCCGGTGCCGCCGCTGGGGCCGCGACAGACAGGCGGCTGCCGGCGGCTGCTGGAGGCCGCTGGGGGCGCTGTGTGGCTGCGCGGCCCGGCTCCCGGCTCGGCTGTGTGCAGTGCTGTGCGGAGCGCACCCTTTCTTATCGGCATCGGCTCTCCAAAGAAGCTGCAAGCGCATTACTGACTGAGCCGGTGGTGCCAGCGTGCCGGGTGCCGTGGGGCTGAGAGTCGGAGTGGGTAGGGGTAGGGTCGGAGCAGGGTAGGGTCGGGGTAGGGTAGGGTAGGGTCGGGATAGGGTAGGGTAGGGTAGGAGGGTGGGGAATGGCCGGGCCGGGAGCATCGATGCGCGTCGTCCGGTAATGACCCCGGCCCCCGTCGATACGCCTGATTATAATTAGAACCATGTCGGATTAATACCCGGCGATCAGTTCCGCCCCGCTGCCTGCGGCTTGGGCTGTGCCTGGCTGTACGGAGATGGGGATGTGGCCTGTGGCCGTCGGAGGGGCCGGGCTGGCTGGTGCGCGGCGGGGTGCGGCGCCGTGTCGTGCGTTGGCTGTGGCATTGCCGTGGCCTCGGCCCCGGGCTCGGCGGCGCCCTGGCAGAGCTGAGCTCAGCTGAGCACGCAGCAGCAGCAGCAGCACGTGCTGGTCGCCGCCGCCGTACCGTCCGTCCCGGAGGTTTGTAGCCTCCGTCCCTATAAAACTCCCGAGGCGAGAGACGCGGGCCGGGGCCGTGGGGCCGTGGGGCCGGGGGCCGCGGGGCCGCGGGGGAGTCGGCGGCGCCGAAGTCCCCCCCCCCCCCCCCCCCCGGCCCGCTGCCGTGTCGGGTACGGCGCCGGTGTTCATAATGCAAGAGAGCCAGAGGGTCTCGGAGCCAGCAGGCGAGCTGAGCCGTCGGGGAGCTGCTGGCGGGGTAGTTTGTGGCGCGGGGGGCGTCGCAGCGGGGCGGCGGCGGCGGCGGAAGCGGGAGGCTGTGTGGGTACGCAGCGGGCGCCGCGGGCCGGGATGCGGGCCCGTGTGGTTATTGGACGGCAAAGAAGTTGTGATGCTTTGGTCCTGCTGGAGACTTGGTTCATGATGCATCCCAGAGGCCAGAGGCCACATAATAAAGCGTCGTGCGCAGAAAAAGGATTTTCTTTACAAAAATAAGAAAGAATGAAAAAGTGTAAACAGGTCGAGGGCTCTGTAATCATTTGCGATTGTGTCTGTAGAATGCAATGCAAATGGGGGGGGGAGGTCTAATATGGTGGGATGGAAGGTAATGAGAGAGGAAGAGAGGACAGAGAGAGAGAGAGAGAGAGAGAGAGAGAGAGAGAGAGAGAGAGAGTGGGACAGACAGATCGATAGCGTGGCGGGGCGCGGTGGTGGGGGCGGGGCGTGGAGCGGCGTGGCGGCCCCGTCCGTCCAGCAACAGTACTGCGCAGCCCGCGGTGCGGCGAGGACGTGCACTTGCCGAGCACCCGCCGCGCGCACGCGGCCCGCACGCGCCCGCACACGCGCCGTCCGCACACGCTCCGCCGGCTCCGCGCGCCCGTCCGCCAGCCGCGCCGCGAGCGCCAGGACGCCGCCGCGGCGCCGCCAACGACCTGCTGCTGCTGGCCCGCTACAAGCAGGTCCCCCGCGTGGACGTGGTGCGACGGTCATGTGAGTGTCGTCCTTCGCTCCGATCCCAGCCGGCTCCAGCAGCCGGGGGGCGTTGTTGGGGTGGGTCAGGGAGGGTAGCCAGGCCGCCGGGGGCCCCGGGTGAACTGACAGCAACTCCGTCAGTCTGATCATGGCGATGAATTAGTTTTTAGGCCGCGTGTCGGCGACAGAGCGCACCCCTCTGGCCACAGCGTGTCCTGGCGTGTCCTGGCGTGTCCTGGCGTGTCCTGGCGTGTCCTGGCGTGGCCGGCCGTGGCCGGCCGTGGCCCGCTGTCCCCGGACGGACCGTTGTTGTTGAGCTGCGGGATCACGTCCTGGATGTGAGATTCGAGGCGAATGTTGGGCGGTTGCCGGCGAGTGCCCGGGGTCCGGGGCCGGGGTCTCTTAGCGTCTGTGTGTGTGTGTGTGTGTGTGTGGGTGGGTGGGTGGGTGGGTGGGTGGGTGAGAGTACGTGCAGCGGCCCGTGGCCGGACTGCCGCACATCCTCCACGGGCCCCGGCCGGATGTAACAAGTGTGCGAACGGAGTGGGCCGATCAGTCCGCCATAGGGGATCCGGTGCACGTCGGCGAGGAGGGCGCTGCGCCCCGCAGGCAGCCTGCTGGCGGCCGGGGGCCGCTGGGCGCGCTGCCTACGCCGTTCCTTGCAGGGGCGCGGCCCGGGACACCTCCAGTCCCGCGGCCCGGCTCTCCCGGCTCTCCCGGCCCACCCGGCTCTCCCGGCTCTCCCGGCTCTCCCGGCTCTCCCGGCTCTCCCGGCTCTCCCGGCTCTCCCGGCTCTCCCGGCTCTCCCGGCCCACCCGGCTCTCCCGGCTCTCCCGGCTCTCCCGGCCCACCCGGCCCGGGCGGCCTCAGCAGGTCGGTGCCAGAAGGGAGGGGGGGGGAGGCTCAGCAGGGGGTGCGTCGGAGATGCGGGGGCGGCGAGGAGGTGGTGCGGCGGTGCAGCGAGAGGAATGCGCGGTGTGAAGCGGGCGTGCCATTGGCGTGCCGGAGTGTTGCACACACACACACACACACACACACACTCACACACACACAGGGAGGAGAAGGGAGCGGGGCGGGGCGGCGGCAGGACGCACTGGCTGCGCTCTACCGCGTCACGCCCACGCCACCGGCGCCACCACCAGCCTCGCAGACAGGCATCTGTGAATGCGCCGCACGGCAGCTCGGGGGGGGGGGGGGCGTTGTTCCGGTCACTCCCGCCGCTCGACATACCCGGGCTGCCGGCTCCCGACACCGTCCCGTCACACGCGTCGGCGTCGTCCCTGCCCCCCCCGGTCGCATTAAAATAGCAACTCATTTACGTGCCCCCCCCCCCGGTCGCATTAAAATAGCAACTCATTTACGTGCCCCCCCCCCTTCCGTTCTCCGCTGCTGTCCCGGCGGTGTGCCGCGGCGCCCTGCCCTCTGCTCTGCGTGTGCGAATAACTGTTCCGGTCCGGTGGGTGCAGCGCGCGCTCGCTGCCAATAGCCGCGCTGCCGTGCGCACCCGGCACCGGTGTGTACAAGTGAACAATACTCGTGAAATGCTTTCACTGGAATGCTTTCGAATCGAAATGTAAAAGCGATACTCCATGCAGAGAAGTGGCGCCCGTCACCGTGTGGGCCGGACCATAACGACCACCACATTCCGTTGTTTGTTTAAATAATTGTTACTCACAAAACTAACTAGAAGCATGATTGTCTATGTTAGGTAATTAAAACTTTTAGTTTAAAAAAATGATTGTCGATAATTTTTAGAAAAAAAATTAAATACCAAGTTGCTTGACTGCGTAGCGCCGGCCGTCTCCCTGCAAATACCTTCCGCGAGCGCGCACGCACGCACTTGTCAGTCACACGGCCGCCGCCGCATATGACGGCGTGCTCTCCAGACCGCTCGCGCCCCGCCCCGCCCCGCCCCGCCCCGGCAGCGGAGTCGGGCTGCGAACGGAAAGCAGCGGCGGCGATATTTATCAGCACGGTTATTGGTCCCCGCGCCGCCCTCACATTATTCATATTTACATTCATTTTCATTTTCTTTCGTTGATTTCATTTGCAAAGTGAGAGCAGCAGCGGCTGCTGCTGCCGCTGTGGCCGCAGTGCCGCGTGGGAGAGACGACGAGACGGCGGGCGCCCGCGAGAGTAAAGTAAACGTAAATAGATTCCAAGTATTGTTCGACGAAAGTAAACTACACTACACTGGTAAACTCTAACTTGTGTGGGTGGGGGAGGGGGAGGGGGGCGTCGCCGGCTCGGCCTCGGCGGGGGCGGCGGGGGCGGCGGGGGCGGCGGGGGCGGCGGGGGCGGCGGGGGCGGCGGGGGCGGCGGGGGCGACGATCCCCTGCCGGCCACACCCACAGCCTTGTTTGGGTCACTCCGGCCTAACCCTCCCTTTCCCTTTTCCCTCCCCGCCCAGCACGGGGCTGAGCTGTCGCAAGGATTATGGCTTTTGTGGGGGCGGGGCTCGCGGGAGTGGAGAAGGGAAACAAGGCGACTTGGCATCACACTTGCAATTTTTTTTTTTTTGCAGAACCGCTGCCCTTTACTTTCAATATTATTAATTTAAGCGCCTTCTTTATTTTTCTTCCGTGCGAGGTGTGGTAGGTGGTAAGCTGCTAGCCGCGTTGCGGATGAGACGCGTGCGCGTGTGTGTTGAGGGGGGCAGCGGGGCCCCCGGAGAGAGAGAGGAGGAGGGGGGGGGGGGGGGGCAGGTGTTGGGAGCGGCGTGGGGACCAGCCCCGGGCAGCAGGAGCCCCGGGGGAGTAAAAGGGGCAAGGACGATGTTGGCGCTGACAGCCAGCCTTGTCCTTACCTCGCCCCAGGGCCATGAGGCGGAGAGAGAGACGGAGCGGGACGGTGGGAGAAAGAGAGAGAAGTGTAACGTTTTCATGACTCGAGGGCTGCGCTAACTGAAAGCCACCATGTATAATAACGCGGCGAGTGCGTGAGGGAGGGAGGGAGGGAGGGAGAGGTTCTGTACGGTCCGTTCTATTTTTCCACCCGGTGTTATTTCAAACTCGCGCGGCTCGGGTTTTCAGACGCCCGCTTGGCCGTATCGCAGCGCCCGCGGCCTGACATTGGCGCAGGACCCGACTACGCGAACCCCGACACAAACCCGACGCGTACCGAAGGTCGTTGCCGTCCCGTCCCGCGACACGTAAAATCTGTGTCCTCTCTGTCTCTCGCTCGCCGTCTCCCTGTGCCTCTCACTCGCTCCCGAAGCCCCGCGCCGACGCAGACAGAGGGGGATGGGGGAGAGAGAGGGAGGGTTCTGCCCCGGTGTTCGGGGCCGGGCCAGGGCATTCACTTTCATCCAGCCAGACATACCCGTCTCTGTCCGTGCCACGGCTTCGGTCCGGGCGCAGCGTCTGGCTCTGTGCTCTCTCTCTCTCTCTCTCTCTCTCTCTCTCTCTCTCTCCAACGCTTACCTACCCTTCCCTCTCCTGTCTGGTCCCCGGTTCCATTAGGTACTCACCGCGCTCCTGTTGGCGACGTGGCGCGACGGAGGTGCGGGGAGGGGGCGTGGCGGGGGGGGGGCGTGGCAGGGGGGCGGGGGGGGGGGGGGGCGTGGCGGGGGGCGTGGCAGGGGGGCGGAGGGGGGGGGGGGGGCGTGTGCGCCGAGATACGGGTTCATTCGAGTGCGAAGACCCGACGCGGCCACTCCTCGCCACGACCCCAACGACACCGCTCAATCCGAATCAAACACCCTGACTGACTGCCTATGTTCTGAGGGACGTTTTATTCCCGCCTCTGGAGGAGTGGCTTTGATATCTCTCTCTCTCTCTCTCTCTCTCTCTCTCTCTCTCTCTCTCTCTCTCTCTCTCTCTCTCTCTCGTGTTACTGCGTAGGGCACGCACAGGCCGACAAGGTCGTGGCCCCGTACCGTCCCAGCAGCCGACGCCCGCGGCGGGAGAGAGACAGACAGAGAGGGGGCGGGAGGGGGCGTGGCGCGTCACACTCAGACGCTGCGGGGCGGGGGATGCGCTGAGGGAGCTTTAACCTCCCCCTCCCCGCGGGCCTCTCATGCAGCCCCCCGCGGGGCCCTGCGGGGGTCCTGACCGGGGCTCGTGGTCCCCGGCGTGCGCTTCCATGACCATGACCATGACCATGACCATGACCATGACCATGACCATGACCATGACGACGTGCGGAGAGGTCTTGCCGAGAGCTCCGCGCCGCGCACAGGGCCTCGGCGATGACGCCGCGCCCTCCCCGACGACGCGGCCGCGGGGGGCTCCCGTCTGAGTGGCGGCCTGCCTGACCTCGCCTCGCCCTGCCTCTCTCCTCGGGGTCATCCCGACGGGGGTGGGGCGACCGGGACCCCGTGGACCTGCGGGCCGCTGGAGCTGGCTGGAGCCGGCTGGAGCCGGCTGGCGCCCGCAGGGGGGGGGGGGGGGGGGTGCTGGCGGCTGGCGGCATGGCCTCCGGTGCTGGGGACCGCGCTGCGGGGGGGTGGCGGCCGGGTTGTTGTTGGTTCAGGCGGCTTTGGGAGGCTGCAGCGGCGGTGGCCGTGTTGCTGTCCGTCGTGGGCTCGCGGCCGACGCCGCCGATGACCCGAGGCCCCGGCCCGTGCAGCCAGAGGTCACCGGCTGAGCGCACGGAGGGGGGTCGAAAGTCGCACCGGTGTCGCACCGAGGACGCCGGCGTCTGAGGGAGAGGCGGAGAGGCTGGCGCGTCGACACCGGGCGGCCGGCCGGACAGGGGAGCCGAAGCAGAGCCACGCATAGGGACCGGGGATGGGGGTGTGCTGACGTCAGAGCGGACCGGGAAATAAATAGAGACGCACAAATTGTTTCCACATCGTGTCGACTGATTTGACTCGCAGCCAGAAAGTAATCCGATCCTTTGCCTTTTTGAGGGAAACGAGTTCATGGCCGCGCCGTGCCGTGCCCCACTCTGCTGTGATGTGAGCCATTTCGCTCATGTTCGACGGAATTATTTTTTTTCGCTCACGTTGCGCGCCCGTTTCGTTTCAATAGAGTCCTCTTCATTCTTTTGTGGGGGCGCTGGAAAGGCGAAGATAGGAGCTGGTGAAGGGCGGAGGGACTCGCTGGGGAAGACAGAAGGGCGCTGCGATCCCTCCTGCTGCCCTGAGGGAATCCCCGAAGGGCCCCGCGCGCCGCCCACTCGGGACCAGAGCAAATAATGCGCCCTTGGTTTGTGCCCTGCGGCGTGCCCTTGGGTGGCCGCCGCCAAGCACACGGCAAAGCACAGGGCACGAGCCCTGCGCCTCTTCTTGACAGGGAGCGGAATAGTGCCATGAGGTGTGAGCCTGCTGGGGCCCGGCCGGGTCACACTCGGTCGGGACTTCGAAAGGTGCTCAATAAAATCGGCGGAATATATAATAGTTGTCCCGGTGTTCATCCATCTTCAATGCGGATCAGAAAGTGGCGAAGAAATGGCCGCTCAAGTGCGGAGCGGGTCTCGGTCCGCGAGGAGGGTCTCGGAGGCGGGGAGGACGCGGCCGAGGCCCAGCTCGCGCCGTCTCCGGCGGTGGCCTCGGCTCGGCCGCTCGGCCTCGCGCCTCGCACGATTTGGAAGGGATAAGAAGAAGGGTGCGCGCTGCCCGCGCCTGCCCGCTATTGAGTTGGGGGGAACGGCGACCGGGAGGGCGGCTTGACGGCCCCCTTTGTGGCGGTCGGGCCCCCGTTGTGGGCGCGTGCGGATCACACGGCCTCGTCGGATCGGAGATCGGAGGGCCTCGGCCGGCCTCGCCTCCGATACGGTGTCTGTGCCTATGCCAATCAACCCCTTGACTCTGGCGCGGCCGCCCGTGAGCCCCCCCCCCCCCCCCCGGCCCCGTCATGCCCCACTGGCCAGCAGCCAGGGCGCCCCGCTCACCCTCCCGGGGGGCTCCAGTCATACCTCTTGGATCTCTTTGTTTTTTGCTGAGGGGGCGGAGGTCATGCGCGGCGGACAGGACGGGAAGTCGATTTTTGGTGTCGGCCGGCCGTGCCGCACGCGACGCGACACAGCGGTCGCCGAATGGTGGTTGACCCCTGCCCCACCCCCCCACCCCCCCTTTCCCTTGGGCCACCTTCCTCGAGCCCTCGCCTTCCCTCTCCCCCGGGCGCGGGGTCGGGGTCGCGTGAGTCGTCGACGCAAACGTATGCCATGGCCAACTTGGAGGTGGGCAGGGCGCAGTGCAGCGGGCCGGCGGCGGGGGTGGCCAGGGGCCAGTGGCCAGGGGCACACCAGGAACGCGCCGTTGCCGGACGCCTGCCAGCGGGGAGGGGGGAGGGGTGGGGTGGGGTGGGGCCCGGGCTGTGCAGTGCACCGCCGCCCCAGCCGCCGTGTCGTTGAACTACGACGACGACGCCGATAGGGCCGGCGCCACGTTCTGGAACCCACGGCGGCCACGCCGTGGCTCGGCACTGCCGCGGCGTCAGACACGGGCATAAGCGCAGAACGGGTCGTGAATTTCGGTGTGCTAGCGGCCCGGCACTGCACACTGCACCACACCACACGCCCGGCGACACTTGTGTCCTTGTGTCCCGCTTGCACGGCCGTTGCTGTATGTGTTTTATGACGGCGCTTCGATCCGGCTCAAACAAGCGCCCCCTTCCCGCCGGTCCCGCCCCTGTCCCTTCCCGCCCCGCCGCGTCGCCACGCGGAACTTTCCACATTTCTCGACAAGTTTGATGATTAGGGTGGACGGTTGGCGCACAATTTGCGGAACTTTGTCGTCATGTCATGGCATGCGATTAGAAGGTGAGATTCGCGATGGTTATGAAGTTCGAGGAGTTGTATTCCGGCAGGAGCCGGGCCGGGGAACAGTGCGCGCTGCTGTGTGATAGTGCCAACGACCCCCCCCCCCCCTCCCCCTCCTCCTACCCGGGGGGCTTCCGGTAGCCAACAACGGAAACGCAGCGGTGCCGGAAATGGTTGCCATGCCACTCGTGGCTGTGTGTGTGCGTGCGTGTGTGTTGGTCCGTGAGTGTATGAGTGCCCCAAGTCACACATTCACTCGCTGCCGCGCCGGCCGGTGTGCGGTAGCGCTAGCGAGCGCTGGGCAAACGCCGCTGCCCGAGCTCACGCAGCTCACACCGCCTGCCTGGCAGGGGAATCCCGCGCGGGCACCGGCCCACTCCTCACGGCCCGGGGGAGGTGGCGAGGTGGCGTGCGGCGCGGGTTCGAGACCCACCCCGCCCCTTCACAAGCCTTCCTTTTCCGCGTCGGTGGGCGTGCGTTCCGCTGCGAAGTCTGACGGTGCGGTTTAAAGGGCACAGAGAAGAGCCGGGCCGCCCTGCGCGCTCGGCTGCGGCCCCGATGGGGTGCTCCCTGGGAGCCCGCAGGGGCAGGGCGTACCGTACGGCTTGGGCCTCATGTGTACGGGCCCGGCCCGCGTGGGTGTGTCGAGCGGCGAGGGGGTAAAAGAGAAGTGTATCAACAAGTTCCGGACCGCAGCCGTAGCCGCAGCCCGCCAGACGGGGAAGGCGGGGGGGGGGGGGGGGGGGGGGGTGCCTACCCCACGGGCGCCCGCCAGTCAGGCGCGGCCGTCGAGTCGCTCCCAGCTCATCACGGCTGCTTTATGTTTTCTGTTGCAGAAGCGGGGGGTCGACGCCGCTCCCGCACCGCAGCCGCCGCCGCCGGCGCCAACATGGCCGTTGACACGCTGTCGCCAAGTCCCGCCTCGCCGCTCCTGGCCGCCACCAACATGGCCCCTGCCGTGGCCTCCACGATGGCGGGCCCCGTCTCCGCATCCCTGGCGTCGACAGCGCCAGCGCGGCGTCTCCCCGCGGCCGCCACGCCCCCGCCGTGCCAGGACGGCGACAAGGCGTCGTACCGGATCCGCTCCCCCGTCATCAGGAGGGTGTCCCCCATCAGGGCCACGCCCTTACTGCCCGCCAATAGGATGTCGCCGAGGACGCCCCCGAGGACCTCGACGCCCCTGCAGGCCGCGGCCTCTGCCACGGCCACCGCCGCCGAGGGTAGTCTCGCCTCGTCCACCTTGGTGCAGATGGCCAGCAGGTGAGTCTGACCAAGTCTGACCGAGAATAGGGAGGGAAGTGACGGGGGGGGGGGGGGGGGGGGGGGGGGGGGGCGTTGTTGGCCGCTTTGCCATGCCAGTGCTCTCTCGACGCCGGTCAGGCCCGGTCCGCAACCAAAACACGCGGCCTCAGCCGCATGCCACGGTGACAGAGCTTACCTTTCCGGTGTGACCGGGCCATCGCCGTCGCGGGCCCAATATTCACAAGCGCAGCACAGAGTCCTGTACTCGGGACACCGTTTCAGACACGAGTCTTGGATAGAGCAGAGCATCCTCGATGCGGTTTTCTTTGAGGGCGTTGTTCGGTTTAAGCGGACTTTTCGCGTGGGCCGAACTGCAGTTTCACGTTCTGTCTTTCATTTTGTCACTGACACCATCGCTCTCATCAGGCTATGAGCTGTGCAACCTCATTCTGAGTGGACATGTTGAGCCACTCAGATTGTGTTTTTATTTCATTTTTATTTTTCTCATTACACATTATACCATATGGTCATTTATACGCCACATTCCCACCATGCCTTACCATCTTCGGAGTGGTTGCAAAGACAGTTGCTGTCGTCTACCCAGCACTAATCAGTACCCAGAAACTAGGCGTCGAAGAAGTTCTGGGCGGTGAGGCCACTTCTTCTTTGGTTTGTCCTGACTAACAAAATCTGCTCCACAAGTGAACTGAAGTAAAACTGAAGGAAGGATCGTAAGTTACAGGAATGTTATTTTAATATATTTTTTGTTTTATTTTTATTTTGTTATAGATCTGTTGGGGGAGAGGAAAGCACCACAGAGTCAGATGTGTCTCAGTCTGTTGATCGCCTGACTGCACTCGCTAAAGAGACTTTGGCAAGAGTTGATCGCATTACTGCTGAATCTTCTACTTCTCTCAGACAACCTGGGTCCTCTTCTCCTGGTGCCAAAAATGTAGTCATAGTTAGTAAAGCTGACCAAGACCTTTCATCCAGTTCATCGTCTAGTGCACAGAGGTGATTTTCTGTTTCACATATTTTTTTCTACTAACAAAAGTACGCGAATATAAATTATGTTTTCTAATTTTTTGCAGGCTCTCTGGACAAAGTGAGCCGAAACCAGTTTCAATATTGAAACGCAAGACTTTCCATGAGGATGGCTCTGTAACTCCTCCAGTCACATTCTCCCCATCTGTGCTGGACCATACTTCTCGCAGGCATGGCATCCTCAAGAAGTCTGGGGGTAGTTTAGATGAATCACACCTTCGTAGCAGCTGTTCACCAGATGCCGAAGCATCGGGCTCAATTTTAAAAAATAGAGTTCAGCGGAGATCATCTTTGGAGGAACCACATGGTATATTAAAAAAGAAAAATCCAGTTGATAGTGCCAGCAAACAAACTCACATTTCCATAGCTGACCATGTTATTATGGCTGCTAATGGTGACATGCCTCTGTTGCATGACGGTGATGTGAGGCCAATTTTGAAAAAGAAGTGTAGTACTGAAGAACAGGCGTCAGTCGACTCCACCTCCTCTAGTGAAATTGCTCCAAAACCAATTCTTAAAAAGAAGTCTAGCACTGATACAGATGAAATAGATGAATGGCCAAAAAAGACCATTTTGAAAACATCACGTAGGAGTTCAAGAGAGGAAGAGGGAGAGGTGTCTGATACATTCAGGCGAAGATCGCTGGGGTCGGCACCCCTTATGAGGTCTCCGGCCCCAAGACTTTCATTTTGTGATGATGATGAACAGGGCTCAGACTCAGAATCTGCTCTTAGAAGAAGCCTTCAGACCTCAAGATCATTTTCCTCAATACGGCCAACCAGTCCTTCGGGTTCACATAGTGATTTTAGCTCGATCGCGTGGAGACGGCTATCGTGGGAGCATAATTCAAACCATGTTCAAGACGTTGAGAGAGTGGGGAGACCACTCTCGGTTGCAGAACGTGTGTCAAGTATGGAATGTGCTTTCCAATCCAGTGGTGCATTACCAAAGCAGCCCAGAGTTCGCCCTACCCGTGCATACACTCAGCCAGTGACTGCCCAGGAAATATCATCATCATCATCTTCTAAGTAAGTTTTTCAATTCTAAATTTTTAAAAATATAAAAAAGGTGAAAAATTTGATTTTTTATGGTTAGACATCATGAGACAGAATGCTTGCTCCAATATCACATAGGCTGATTGTCTTAAATGAGAGCTGTCCTCCAGTTGTGTTGTGCAACAGACATCTGGGCCACGGCTTAGCTGACTGGGCTTTTGCTGACAGTTTTAGTTTCACTGGCAGAGTGCCATCATGAGCAGGGGGACCTCCTCTCTATATCAGGAACGGGAAATCCCATTCATGTTTCTTACGTTTCATTCAATCACTAGTAACTAATCAACTAGAACCAACACATTGTTCAGTTTTTAACTCAACCCTTTATTTTCTAAAAATCTCCACATAATGCTATTTATTAGTTCTATTATATAAGCAGCACGTTCTAGCATAATCCTGATCCCACAGCTGGGACTACGATGCATTGCGTGAAAGTGGATTGAACCAACAGATGCGTAGCACTGCCAGAAGGCAAAGAACCATATTACACCGGTGCTAAGTTTACAGTGGTGGTGCCAGAATCTAACTTTAGCATGGTCAGTCCCCTGCCTCAGCCTCAGCCTCTTCCCCCACCCCTGATTGTGCCGCGGCCACCGCCAGTCTGCCCAGTGTTGTCCACTCGGCAGGAGCACAGAGCTAGTATCTTTGAAACCAGTTTCGTAGCGTTGGGTTTTCCATGTGCACTAAGCCTTTTTCCAGAGAATTCTCGCTGGACTTGCACTTGAGTATGTCTGTTGGTAAATCTGTGATGTTGGGCTGAACTTGCAAATTTGTGGTAATAATGTAATGTCTTCTTTGTTTTCAGTTCCACCAGTACCAGGTCTACCTCCTGTCAGGGTCAGGGTGTTGGACTTGGCCTGAGCCTGGGTCTTCCAAGATCACCTCCCCCCCGGTCTCCTGTGGATTCCCCTCCACAGTCCCCTCCACCCTCACCGCCGACGTCGCCTCCAGTTTCACCACCCTGTTCACCACCACTGTCTCCTCTTCCCAGTCGGTCTCCAGTGAGGTCCCGGTCTCTTGTGTTGTCTCCACAAGCCTCACCTACTAGTGAAGAGACAAACTTTGCTTTTAAGAACCACGTCCTGTCTCCTGTTGCGCACAAGGACAGTTGGGTGACCAAGAGGAATGGTCCTACGTCTTGTGCTCCTGCTTCATACCCATCTTCTGATCACCTTGGCAACAACTGGATCTTGAAAAATCGCAGTTCTTCCCCTGTACCCCTTTGTGATAGCTGGAATGCAAATGATCCTACCACATCACAGTTCATGGGACATCAAGAAACCTGGGATGTGGATGTCACAAATGAGAGTGGTTTAGGAGATTCTTGTGGAAGTGATTTTAAACCTTCATTTGATCGCTCCTTTGGGAATTTGCCTTTTCCATTTGAACAATCAAGCAGTGAAGTGAAGACAAGTGAATATTGTGATGACTCTGAAATAATTGACAATTCTGAAAGTAACGAACAGTTGGTAGAGGAGACAAATTCAGCAGAAGTTGAAATGGAGGTAGAAATGGAAGATGAGAAGAAAGGACTGCAGAGATCAGCAAGTAGAGTTTCAGAAAAGGCTTTGCTATTTTCACAAATGGAAGAGAAAATGAAACAATCAGCAGAGGAAGCAAAATCAAGAAGAATATCAAAAGGTTAAAAAATTATTCATTTTGATAACCGGTGACTTGGTAACTTATGTAGCTGAAGCTAATGATATTTTTTCTTTTACACTTGCAGCTGACTCAAACCTAGGTATTGCTCGTTACCGTAATCGCAAATCTGATAAGGCGGGTGAGCCAAGTCGCTTTTCTACACAGCCTATCACTGTTACTGAGCTGAAAGGTGTAAAATCTAACACGGAAGCTACGGCAAGTGCAAGTGTGTCAGATCTTGTTAAACCGGGTGAGTCAAAATATTTTGTATGACTGTTTGGACTTTGAGAATTGTGATTGCATGCTTGCTGCTCATGTACGTTAAACCTCAGTAACCTCTGCTGCTTCTTCTGCTTTTATTTTTCAAAAGCGCTCTGCTTAATTTTTTAAAAATTGTGCTGTGTTCAATGCTATATAGCCTTGTGTGGCTGTGATTAATGACCTTATTTCTCATTTTTTCCTTTTTAAAGGTAAATACTTTGCAGTAAATTAGTGCTTGCTACTTCTCGCTTCTTTTTATCTTTCTGGGGGAAGTAAGACACCAAGGCTCATGAATCACAGCCATACATAGATATTGTTTTGTTTGTGCTGAGGCCAAGAATAGGTATATTTGTTGCATTTCCAATATCTTGAATCAGGAATTTTGCTTGACATAGGTCGCTCTGGAAGTGTTGCTGACAGGATCAAAGCCTTTGATTCTTTGCCATCATCAAGGAAATCAGGAAAAGTAAAACATGTTAGAAGTCCAAGATCAGGGAGAAATTCACGCTTTGCAACACAACCCATAACTACATTTGAAGTCTTGACAGCAAAAAGTTTATTGGAAGACTTTAGAAACAGTTCTATGGGTGTGGCATTTTTATTGTACTTTCAATTGGAGTTAATTATTTCTATGGTAGAAACATGTTTTTGGTGGATTGTTTAGCACCTAATAATTTTTAGGGCCATTGGAAGTTTTTTTTTCTTTCTTCTTTTTGTTTGCAAATATGATTTTCAAGGCCTGGGAAATTGTTACTTTAGAAATTTCTGAATGCATGTGGTTCTTTGTGGTTTTTGATTTGCTTCTAGTGTTTTTAATTCTCTCTGTTTTTCTTGTTTTTCTTTCAATCTATATTCTTCCTAATATTGTCTAAAAAGATGGGAGTGAGGATGAAAATGATCCATCTAAGCTCAGCCTGGCTGAACGGGTCAAGCTCTTCAATCAGGCTATGACTGCTGAACGTTTGCCCGTGATGGGTGCACCAGCTCAGCTCCAAAGCAATCGGAGGAGAGCGCCCAACTCCCGCTTCAAAACTCAGCCTGTCACCATTGAAGAAGTATCTACTGCTCAGAGTATCATCAAGAAACCTCCTGAAGAACTGATAGGTGGGCACATATGAACCTTCAGTCGTGAATGTTCCCCCATGTCATAGAAAGTACTCATCCCCCCCTTGCTCCCTTGATATAAAGTTACATGCTTTATCATATTAATTCCCTAATTTCAAGATGGTCTGTAGTCAGAGTTCCCTCTTATCTGTTCCGCTTCATACCGAGTTTATCACGCTATCCTCCATATTTTGGACTTCCTGTATTGTTTATATTTATTGCATGTTGTGTAGTTTGTTCTCTTTTCCCTTTCTTTTGTTCCATCATTTTATTTCTTTTCTCTTATGCTTGAAGTATTTTTTGAGATAAACAGCAGCTGTTGCATGGGTTTTCATTGATCCTCATTTCTTGCTAGGCCACAGAAGATTTTCTCTTTGTCTCCAGAACAATTTTTCAGTGCATCTTTCTTTTCTTTTTCACACAAACTCTCTGCCTTGGTAATTGACAGGTGGTGTTTCAACTAAAGCGGCAAAGGAAATGTTTGAAGACGCTGCAAAGAATTTGAGTAAATCTGTCTCCTGTAGCCGTGTGTCAACAAGTACTAGTGAGGATAACCACCAAAAGTCTCCTAAGAGAGGTAATGATTGACAAGATAGACAATATTTGTGTTTTTTGAAGGAAGAAATAATGTCCTAACTCATGACATCCATTTCTTTGCAGGTATTTTGAAAACTACTGCTCCCATCAGAGCCAGGGACAGAACTTGTTCTGTTGCAACAGTATCAGATGAAGAATCAGACTCGGAAACAGATAGCAAAAGTCACCAATCTGGTTTGGGCAAGAAGGGAGTCAATACTTCTGTTTCAACTGCTTCAGGAAACAGCGAATCTGGTCTTGATCACATTAAAAAGGTCATAAGCACTGAAAAAAGGGACCAGTCAAATTTCAGCCATGTAAGATGTTCCTTCATTTAAAAAAATATATTGTGTTTAATTTTTTTAAAGGTGAAACCCTGTAGTGTTTTACTAATTTTTGTTGTCTTGTTTTTAGAGGCCAAATGCTATTCATAGAAGAGCGTCTTTTGAAACTGCCAGCCACACTAGTAGTGAGGGGGACACAGAAAGTAGTAGTGATTCAGAGGATGAAAAAAAAAGAACAGCTAGTCCTAAAGAGAGAGACGTTGAAGCCAAGGCCACATGCGAGCGCCAGGAGAGATCACATCCTGCACTTCCAGCTAATGCCACAAAACGATCCACTCGTTCAGAAAGTAATGAAAAGGTACGCAATACAAGGAACACGACTCAAGAAAAGGAGAATCGAGGAACACAGAATATACTTAATCACCAAAACAAAGAACCCACATTATCAGAGGAACCGAAAGATAGAAAGGAGAAATCTGAAGAAACTAAGAAGCTGGTTCTAAAGAAACTTGAAGTTTTGAATAGAACTAATGTGTCGGATGCCTCTAGGAGGCATTCTCGAAACAACGAGGCTTTCAACTGCTCATCCGGTGTCTTAACATCTGATGATGGTGATACATCTTCTGGTGGGCAGGAGGTGCGGAGAATCATCTCCAATGATGCGGTGGCACGGAGGCACCAAGCCAACCTGGCAAGGCAGCCGCTCATCAAGGAAAAGGACAAGCCGCTAGATGAGAAAGAACGACCAAGGTAAGCAGCTCAACGCTTTAAACCTTTTACTATGGGGCACTTCCTATGATTTGCATGCCGTTGCTGCCTAAAGGTCGAGAGCCATCGAACTTTCCTCGAAATTTTAAAATTAACTGCAGCCATGTAGTCCAAGCCGCACAGGAAAAACATTGGTGGGGATTTTCGAGGAACGTTACAGCGCTGCACGCTCGTAGTAACCGTAAGGACAGCGGGGGGGCCCAGGCCCCAGGCCCCAGCGTCTGGCCGGGCCAACAACAGCTGACGAGAGGAGACGGAGCAGCGTCCATCCCTCCCTCCCTCCCCCCCCCCCCCCCCTTTTCGTGCTTCCTGCGGCGGCCACAGCGCCGCCGCCGCGCTGGCTTCGTGCCGCCCGAGGGGACCGCGGGGAGCCGTGGGGGTCCGCGGGGGAGAGGCGAGGTGCGCGGCCGCGGCCGGCCACGGCGCTACTCCCCTCTCCCAACACGGAGACTTGCCCCGGCTGCCCCCGTCCCGTCTGTCGAGGAGAAGGAGGAGGAGGAGGAGGAGGAGGAGGAGGAGGAGGAGGAGGAGGAGGAGGAGGCGGTGGTGGTGGTGGAGGCGGGGGTAGCAGAAGCGGCGGCCGCGGCCGCGGCGGCTGCGGAGGAGGCCGGAGCGGCTCGGTTCCGAGGCCGTGGCGGCGGCGGGCGCGGCCGCGGCGTACAGCACAACACCGCGTCAGTCGCAGGCGGCGGTGCGGTGTGGTGCGAGCTGTGGTGGCCGACGGGCGACGCCTCCCCGGGCACAGACCGCGAGCCGCGAGCCCGACCCGCGAGACCCGGCCGCTGCCCCGCCGCGGCTGTCGCGCCTCCCGCGCGGCCGTGCGTGTGTCCGTTCGTGTCCGTACGAGGGTCACAGTGACTGACACCGCGACCTGCCCCTCCCCTTCGCACCAGGATATTTTGAACGTCGCCCCCGATTTGGATATATTGGACTTGTCGCCGTAGGAAGTGAGTTGCCTTGGTGTATAAGTGCTGTAAGCCGAGTCCTGCCGGGACCGGGTTCGTGCCCTGCCGAGGACGGGGGCTGTGTCTTATCTGTCGCCCCCCGTCAGTCGTGGCGGCATGCGTACTGTTCGTGATGTGCAGGGCCAGGAGGACGCTCGTGCGCCGGTGGCAGCAGGAGCAGCATCTCCAGCCTGGCCGTAGTGTGTCGCCCCGGCCCGGAGATGAGGTGGAGGAGATACGGCCGGCCCCCGCCACGCTGTACTTCCCTCCCGCCACGGCCCGCCTAGCCCTGATATACGGAGGAAATTGGCTGTCACGACTCGGCTGGCCACGGGTCGGGTCCTGCGCCCAGGACCGTCGTCCCACGTTGCGTGCCCTACACGGAGTACGCGGTGTCCTCGCGGCCGGAGAGAGGGAGACGGCAGACAGTGTTCGGAGTCGGCCCTCAGGTGGTGCGCGACGATCCGAGGCGAGGAGAGGATAGGAGAGGCAGTGCTCCGGTGCGTGGGCCCGCAACGCCTCTCCCGCCGCGGCCGGTCGGTGGTGGGCCGCGGCGCCGCACTCCGCCCCGCCCCGGTCGCTGTTGTGCGGTACGGAGAGCGTCGCCTCGCCTCTCCTCCACTTCGCCGCACTCCCCGCCGGCCCGGCCCGAAACCGCCTCCTTTCCCACGGTGCAGACCTGGAGCCGGAGCCGCCCGGAGCAATGCCAGTGTGCCAGTGGAGCAGCGGCACGGCGCCGAGCCCCGCCGGAAGCCACCGTCGGGGACCTCTCGCACCGCGGGGGGGCCGCCCGGGCCTCGCCCGAGTAGTGCGAGAGGGGCGTGGAGGATCCATCGATCAGGGCCAGGCCAGGTGTGGCCGGGGGAGGAGCGGCGACCCGATACGGCGGGGGGTGGGTGGGAGGTTTATTATTCACATTTGGACTTGCTCGTCTCCCTCCGCAGCGGCCACTCCCTCGGCCACCCCTCTGCGGCCTCGGACGCGTGGAGTACACTTGCCCGCTGCTGTCCTCCCCTTCACCCGCGAGTTCGAATCTCGATCGGTATCGACCATCCTTCGCGAGGCTCTCAATTGCGCGCGCGTCTTCCGCTGTCGATTGTGCTGCTCTGGCCGCTCTCCATTGAGCGCATTGAGGCGGCCCGGCCTCGCAGCTGCGGGCCGCGGGCACTGCAGGGCCTCCGCCTCCGCGGCGTCTCAGCAGGCAGGCCGCCGCTCCCCCAAAGCAGTGCGGGCCGGCGGTGCCACTGCCACGGTCTTGTTGTTGGCGTGGGGAGGCCGCCGCCGCTGCCGCCGCGCTGCACCCTTACCCTCCTCATTCTCTGCACCCTTCGGGCCCCTCCCGCCCCGACCCCTCCCTCCCTCCCTCCCTCCCTCCCTCCCTCCCTCCCTCCCTCCCTCCCTCCCTCCCTCGCCCTGCCCTGTACGCCGACCATCTTCCCCTCGGCGGCGGCGGCGGCGTGGGGCGGAGTGCGCGGAGCGGGCAGGGTAGGGGAGTCCCTTCGCCCTCCGTGCGTTCGGTAGGGGAGGAAAGGGAGTAAGAGCCGAGAATGCGACTTCTTGTGACTCCGGCCGGCCGGCACACGTCACTCATATTATAAACGGGAGCCGTGCCCGCGGGGGTGCGGTGTGCGGGGTGGCAGGAGGAACGCCTGACTGGCCCGCCCCGCCTGCCGCTGCTGAGTGTGCGCCGCACGTCGATTGGATTCGTCCCGATTGAGTTGTTTGTTTGTTCAGCTGGTGGCGGCTGCCCGTCAGCCCCCTTGCTGGTTAGGTTCGCGGGGCGCCGCGAGGGTCGGCGGCCCCATCGAAGCAGCGGTAGTGGGCGATTGGGAGCGCGTGCGTCGTAGCCGCAGAGCAGCGCAGCGCCCGGCTGCAGGTCCGGCTGCAGCAGAGGGGGGGGGGGGGGCCGTTTTGTCCTGTCCTTTTGTCTGCGGGGCGCAGCGCCGCGCTTTGTGTAACTTCTGTAATCAGCTCGGCGTTTGTGCTCGGGGCCCCCGCCACCATTGTCCACCCCGCACGCCGGCCGCTGCACTGTGCGTGCTAATGCGAACCCGCCGCAGTCGGTACCGGCGGGGACGCAAGGGGTACCGCTAGTTATTGTCTCGTTCGTTGTTTGGAGCCTGCGCGTTGGTAGACCGCCCGCAGGGCAGGACCTCCCGTCCCCTGTACGACCCCCTGTAGGACTCCCTGTAGCGTCCTCGCAAGCCCCCCGAAATGCCTAAGACGATGCGGAGTGTTTGCGGTGCTTTCACCTTTCCGAGTGATTGGCCGCCAATGAACAACCCGTCCGCCCCCTCCGCGGTCGGACGGGTTCGACGGAGTCGAGTCGTGTCGGGTGGAGAGGTGCCGTCGGGCTCGCGGTGCGGCGCTGCGTTGTGCGCGTGCACCTCGCGGTGGGCGGCGGGGGCGGGCCGCGCCCAGCCGCTCACCTCGCCTGTCCGCCCGCGTCCGCACCGTGTAATTTGGACAGCAGGAAGCTGTCGCTGCGCGCGCCTCTACCCGACCCCGTCTGCCTCCCGAGGATCTCCACTCCGCCTGCCTGCCACAATATGCATCTGCCGCGTCGTTGCGGTTGGTCTGGCCTGGTCTTGCCTGGCGTTGCGGTGGCGGCGTCGAACCCCCCTCGTCCCCCGCCGGCCGTGCGGCGGCTGCCCCGGAACAGGGAGGACTCCGGCAGAGGGTTCCGGGGGCGGCGGCGGCGGCGGCTGAGCACGGTGACAGCTGCTGCCAACAAGATCGCCGCCGCACCGCCAGCCGGGCCGCGATTCGACGCGACAACTGGGCTGGCCGCTCTTCTCTTCCGGGCCGACGGTGAGGCGCGGCGTGGGATCCCGGGCACGACCAGGACCAGGACCGCGACGCACAGCGCACAGTCATCGCCTCGTCGTCCCCCGGCTCGGCGCGCAGCGCCTTTGTTCCCCGAGTCACGACGGCGCCCCCCGGCGCCCCCCGGCGCCCCCCAGCCCTGAACCCTCTGTCCGCGGCCGCCGGGGCAGCACCGCACCACACCGCTCCGCATGCCGTACCGTACCGTACCGTGCCGTACCGTGTGTCGATTTATATCTCGCGGCGTGTGTCGGGTAGAAAGCCGGGTCGCACTGTCGCACCGAGACAAGTGGGGCAGCCCGGGGTCGGAGTGGGCCTCTCTCGGAGCACCGCTCTCCGGACCCCCCGCGACTCTCTGCCCAGGGGGCTCACGTCACGACATGCACCCCGAACCTGCGCGTGGGCCGCGCTGCGGGGGCGGGTGAGCAGGCGGCCCGCGATTGCGGTTTTCGGGGATGCGACGGCAGTGGCATGCAGCACGCAGTGCAGGCCGTGCAGGCCGCGGGGAGGCTTACGAAAGGCGGGCGTGCAGCGTGCAGCGTGCAGCGTGCAGCGTGCAGCGTGCAGCGTGCAGCGTGCAGCGTGCAGCGTGCAGCGTGCAGCGTGCAGCGTGCAGCGTGCAGCGCATCGCCGGCTGCACCTGGGGGACTGCCCCCCCCCCCCTCGCTGCGGGACGTGCGGCATTGTGCGGTGGCCGGCGGCGTCGCGTGCTGCGTCCCCCTCCCCTCCCCCGCCCCCCGCCGAGCCGCGCTATCAAAGCGATGCCCGGAGAAATCAGCCGCGGCCCGCGGATCTAATCGGGGGGGAACTGTCGCACCCGGCCCCCGGCCCGGTCCGTGCTGCCGCTGACGTCGTCCTCGCCCTCCCCCGCCCCCCGAGAGCGGAGCGGGCCGTAACGGGTCCCTGCTAAACTGGCGTAATATTGAGAGTCACGACCAGGTAGCTGAGCCCGCGGCGCGGCTCAGGCGGGGCTAAGCAGGGGGAGGAAGCCCGTCGGCCCGCGGCCGCTGACACGAGCTGGGCGTGAGGCCCGCGGCTCAAGCGATGCCATCGGCGTGCTTTCTGCGCTCATGGAAGGTCACGTCCATGCCGGCACCGCGGCGGCCGTGCCTGCCACGGGTGGCGGCCGCGGGGTCCCCGGCCAAGGTGAAACTGGGTGCTGGCCTCTCGCAAATCAATGCTAAACGCCGCCGGGCCTGCCGTAGCTGTGGGCCCCGGTGGCGCGGCGCGCGGGCTCGGTGTCCCCCCCCCCCCCCCCCCCCCCCCCCCCCCCCGCCGCTCTCGCCCGGCCGCCCGGCCCGCTGCATCACCTCGATTGGGCGCCTCCGGTGATGACGGTGCCTTTGACGGCCTGTACAGTAATTGGCCCAGGGTCCGGCCCGAGTGCGTGCGCCGCGCGCGAGGTGAGTGGCGGCGCGGTGACGCAACCGCGCGCGCTCCTGACGCCCCCCTGCAGTCCGCCACCGCCGGAGGAGGTGAGAACGGATCGGAACGAAACGCGCGGGGGCCTCGATGAGGGCGGCGCGGCGGCGGCACCCGCCCGGGAAAGCTGCCCGAATTGGTGCTGTCACCGCCGCCGGGCCGCGCCGCGCCTGAGCGAGCCTCCTCCAGCATAGAGGTTCCCAGCCGCGGCCCCGCAGGCGCAGTCTCTTGACCCCGCGTTCCAGCCGCGGCAGCCGCGGCGATGCACGAGGTGACTGGCAACGGAAAAGGCTGCTGGCCGCGCCGCGCCGCCGGGGCTCGAACCAAGGCTGCTTAGTCACTCCGTGTTATGGGCCGCGCCGTGGCCGTGCCGCACCCGCCGAGTGGAACGCTCGCCTCTCGCTCTTGGTCGTCGTCGTCATGCCCTGAGAGCCTGTTACCCCGGACGGTTCGTTACCTCGGCGGGGCCGGGACGACGCCCGCCGCGGGACAGTTTTGGTTTGGCCCCCCCGTGGCGCTGCGGAGTCTGCCTGGACTCTCTCCCTCTCTCTCTCTCTCTCCCTCTCCCTCCCTCCCTCTCTCTCTCCCTCTCTCTCTCTCTCTCTCTCTCCCTCCCTCCCTCTCTCCCTCCCTCCCTTCCTCTCTCTCTCTTTCTCTCAGTCTCCCTCTCTCTCTCTGTCTCTTTCTCTCTGTGCAATCAGCGCTCTTTTGTTGGCGCGGGGTCATCCATCCGCCCATCCCTGCCGTGGCGTGGGTGCACCGCGGCGGCGGCGCGCGGCGTACGCGGCCAACCGAACCCGACCCGGCCCGACCCCGCCCGCCCGTCGGGCCGAAGCGGCCCAGGCCAGTCGGGTAGGAGGAGGTACAGTATTGCGCAGCCCGCAGCCCGCGGGGGGTGGCCTTCCCGTCGGCTGCTGCTGTTGCCAGCACAGTGTGACGTGAGCCCCGGCCCCGGGACCACCGGGACGCGGAGGCTGGGCTGGAGCAGCTGGGGCTGCCGGCGCCGGTGACGAAGTCATGTCGCCTCCAGCAGCGACGGCGACATCCTAGCCATCTTCATTTTGCCACAGCGGGGCCCGCCGCCGCCGCCGCCGCCGCCGCTGCCCCGCCTGCAAGCCAAGGTCCTCGGCAGTCCTGCCTGTCCCGCCTCTCGGACCGTGTCGCAAGATTTCCGGCCGAGTTTTTGGCTACGGCTCTGCTGCAGAGGAAAAGGCCCGGCCTGGTCCCGTCCGCCCGCCGCTGGGCCGCCGGAGCAGCAGAAAGAAAAAACGAAACGCGATTTGCAACAGAACTAAAGGCTTCATCTCGTTCTTTTTTTCCTCCGCCGTTGTTCCGTTTGCGAGCCCGAGGCGCATCACACGGAAACTCGGTTTTATGATGAGACCGTTTTGTGGAGATGGTGCGGGACGGGTCGGGTCGTCGGGTTTGTCGTAAAGCTGTCGGTGCCTCGAGTACCGAGGGCCGAGGGCCCAGCCGAAGGGCGGCCCCGAAGGGCAGCGGCAGCATAGCGACGGCTGGACGCAGGGCTTTAATTAGCGGCGTCGCGGCGCCGTGTGCCCTTTTGCGCGCGGCCCTTTGGGCCGGTCGGTCTGTCTGCGTCTCCGCCGCGGCTCGCCAGCTTGCCTTGTGTTTCTTGAGGTCCGATGCCGAGATCGGCGCCCGATACAACATTTCAAACCCCGCGCGGGACGGGCGCTGCGCTGCTGCTGTGGCGTCTGGCGGCCTCCTTTTGTTTCTGTTTGGCTCCGTGTCCCCCTGGCATCGCTTGCCCGCCGTGCGCACGGCCTGGCTGTCCGCCTGTTCGTTACTCCACTCCGGGCCGAGCGGCAGGCGGCAGACTCTCGGGTTAGGTTAGGTTAGGTTAGGTTAGGACTCTCGGGTTACAGTGCTCCCGCTCCGGCCCGCGACCGGCTGTGTTTTAAACGGCGCGGTGAAAGTCGGCCCTGTTAATTAGTAGTATCATCCTCTCCTCTCGGGTGCCGCGGGGTCATAAGCCGGCATGAGCAGGCATGAGCAGGCATGAGCCGCGGAGCCGATCGCGAGGCTGCGGAGCCATTCCGAACCTTGTCACCCTCTCTCTTCTCTCTCTTCTCTCGGTCTCTCTCTCCTCTCTTTCTCTCATCTCTCTCCTCTCTCTCTCTCTCTCTCTCTCTTTCTCTCCTCTCTCCTCTCTCCTCTCTCTCTCTCTCCTCTCTTTCTCTCCTCTACCTCCCCTCTCTCTCCCTTCTCTCTCCTCTCTCTCTCTCTCTCTCTCTCTCTCTCTCTCTCTCTCCTCTCTCTCTCTCTCTCCTCTCTTTCTCTCCTCTACCTCCCCTCTCTCTCCCTTCTCTCTCCTCTCTCTCCTCTCCCCTCTCTCTTTTCTCTGTGGTCAGCATCAGCTGTGCGGGCCTGGGCGTGGCGCCCGCCGGGTTGGCAGCTCCCGCTCCGACCGCGCACTCGTGCCGTGCGGGCTTGCCTACCCCGGGGCTGGCAGGCGCGCTGGCGGCGCTGGCGGCGCTGATCGTGGCGGTCATCATCATCATTACCACGGTCGGCGGAGTGGCGTCACCGTCGTCCCTTTACGCGGGCGGCGGTGCGCGGCGAACCGCGTCCCCCTGCCGCGCTGCCCTCGGCTCGGCCGCGCCCGCCACGCCGACGCCCCCGCTCGTCCCGGTCGGTCCCGGTGGCCCGCCGGCCCGCCGCGGGGGGGTTTGGCTGCGGCCGTTGGAGTGACTCGTCTGGACTCGCCTTGTCTCTGGCCGGACCTGGACGGAGCACGCCAATCGTTATGTAACGACACACACACACACACACGCGCGCGCGCCTGTTTGTCGGTGCACCAAGCGGAGCGTGGCGTCGTGCTGGCGCGGTGGCTCCGCTGTGCACAGCTCGGGTACCGCCGAGCGCACATCCTGGCCCAGGCGGCCCCGGGGGACCCGCAGGGGTAGGCAAGTTTATAGCGTAACATTCCGGCGGGCGCCGGGTAATGAAGAATTGGTGTTCCGTGCCGCGGCGTAATATCTCAGTGTACTCGCTCTGCCGGGGGCGGGGCCGCGGGGCGTGGCGGCGCGGCTCGTGCGGGGAGGAGGGGTGCATGCAGTGCAGCGCGCGCTCCACTCCAGTGCGGCTCCAGAGTTGTCTAGCGGCGGGGGCCCGCGGGCCCTGGCGGCGTCTGCAGCGCCGTCCGAGTGGAGGGGGATTACCATTCGTATCCTTTCATGGCGAGGACCCGGAGCGCGGGGCACAAGGCATGTCGCGTTGGGCGGGGCGCACGCGCGCGCGGCCGGGTCCGCCGCAGCCTGCCGCGCCGGCCGCCAGCTGCGCACCTGCCACCGCGTCGCGTCGCGCGGCAGGTGCATCGCTCACCGCCAGCCGCCTGCCCGGCCGGCAGGGGGAGGGGAGAGGAGGACCCGGGCTCCTGTCAAGGCCCGCATGGCATGGCCGTGTTTGAAATGCCGCGCGGGACTCGTTGTCCTGCGTGCGGAGCGCGGGGCGGCGGCGGCGACACGCGGCGGACAGTGGTAATTAGAGGCTCCCCGTGGTGTGTGGCCGGCCCTGCCAGTGTGGGCAGCGTGGGGCCCAGCGCGGGGGCCCAGCTTATCGCCAGAGGCCTGCCCGGCGCTGGGATGCTGCACCCCCCCCCCCCCCCCCCTGATGTGAGTCATGGCGGCGCGGACCCAATGCTGCTCTCTGGCCACTGTCCGGTCCCGGTCGGCCACCTCCTCTCCCCTCCCCTCCCCTCCCCTCCCCCCCCCTCCTCCCCTCCCCTCCCCTCCCCTCCCCTCCCCTCCCCTCCCCTCCCCTCCCCTCCTCTCCTCTCCTCTCCTCTCCGCTCCGCTCGGCCTCCGCCCCACACCCACTCCTGATCCTGTTCCCCTCCGAAAGGGAACACCTCGTTCGTAACACGACCGATTTCGTTGTAGTCCCCTCGCCCGCTACGCCCCCGTCTTTCCCAATCGCGCCGCTGCGACGATCGGTTGTTGGGATCGGCTATGTCGTCGCTCCTGCCCGGCCGTCTGTGTCTCGCCTCTCTTCTCTCTCTCTCTCTCTCTCTCTCTCTCTCTCTCTCTCTCTCTGTCTGTCTGTCCCTCTCTCTCCTTCTCTCTTGCCGTCTCTCTCTTTCTCGCTCTTAGCTCCCCTCTCTCCGGGTAACACGACGCCGCGCTCGCTGGAGAAGCCGGCCTATGCTACTGGAAAAGCTTATGCGCGCACACACTCGCACAGCGCTATCGCTCCACTAGCTGCTGGGCGCTGGGCCCCGCCTGGCACGGCTGGAGAGGGCCAGTACGTGGGGGGTTTGTATCGGACGCGGAAGCGAAACTGCACTTGGCGGCGACTGGCAGTCGCACTCGAATCGGAGTGATAGCGCCCGTCGCGCCCCCCCCCCCACCCGCCGCGGCAGTGCTGCGGCCTGGCTTGGCTCGCTTTTTCTTTTCGCCCCCCCCCCTCCCCGTCCCCTCCGGCCGCGACTCTCCCCGCCGCCCTGTCCGGCCCCCGGCCCGCGGACCCGGACTCTTATCGTGTGCAATTTCAGTAGCGAAGCGACGAGAAACGCGCGGCCCGCACACCGCGTCCGGTGCGGGGCGGCGCGGCGCGGCGGGGGGCGTGGCAGGGGGCCGTGGCTGGGGGCGTCCCGGGTCGCCTCGCTTTGCGTCAGCTGCAGGCTGCAGCGGTGCGCGCTTCATGCCGCACCGCACCGCACACGTACACGTACGGTGTGAACAGGTGTGCCAACGCTTCCTCCCCGCGCCACGCCGCGCCACTCCCCTCCAGGTGCGAGCAAATGGAGCGAATCCGCGCACCGCACCGCACCGCACCGCACCGCACCGCACCGCACCGCACCGCACCGCACCGCACCGCGGCGCCGGGCGTCGTCGTCGTCGCGGCGCTGATGGCTGAGTAGAAAGTTGACCCGCCGCGCTGCGCCGCGCACGACACCCGTGGCCGCCGTGGTGTTGATGGTGAGGGCGGCCGCGGGGAGCCTGTCGGAGCTGCGCCGCTGGCAGTGGCGGTGCTGGGCTGGGAGCGCCTGGTGCGGCCTCTCGCTGGTCCGGCCGGCTCTGCACTTTGGCTGCAGTAGGCGCTGCAGCTGCAGCTGGCGTGGCCCAGGCCTGGCCGGGACGGGCCTGGGCCGGATGCAGGCAGCCTGTGGACACTAAGCAGACACCGCGGGGCGGTAACCCTGTAGCCCCGGCCCGGCTCGTGGCAGAGTCTCCCCATGTCCACTCGGTGGCCACGTGCTTGTGCACCGCAGAGTTCCCCAGCCCTCCTCCTCCTCCTCCTCCTCCTCCTCCTCCTCCTCCTCGCCACGAGCACAGGGCGACATAGGGAAGCCCCACGACGGGCGTGGCGGGCGGGCGGGCGTGCACAAGGAGGTGCAAGGTACTGAATACGCTGACGCTGCCCTGGGCGGCAAGGGCCGGGGCCGACGCCACGCCGGGGGCCGGCTGATAAAAGCTAATAAAAAATGACACACGGCGCTGTCGCTGACGGCGACAAAGCGGCGCACCTTGTAATTCTTCCTTCCGGCCGCCACCGCCGCCTCCTCCCACAATTAGTAGGTCGTAAAGACACGTAGAGGCACTAATCTTGCATCATAGCATGACGCGCCGTGCGTGAGCCGAGGCGAGGCGAGGCGGGGCGGGGCGGCCTTGGTGGGCGCCCTGTACGCACCGAGGGCCGCGTTATGCCGGGGCCCGGAAGTCGGAAGGTGTGCCGAGTGCTCACCGCACGGCACCGAGGATCAGCAGCAGCAGCAGAGCAGCCCCGGCCGGGCCCCGAACCCGAATCCTTACAACGCTTTGCAGTGCGTGGCGCTGCGGGGCGTTGCAGTTCGGGGGGAGGGTAGGGTTGTGGCCCGACGCGGCAAGCCGCTTAGGCTGCAGCCTGCCGTCCCCGTGGCTGAGCCGGCCAGCTGAGCCGGCCAGTGCTTACCGCGCGGGTGCGGCTCCCAGAGCTCGGATCGGCTCCACCCTCCTCCTGGGCCTGAGCCTGGGCCCCTCGCTGGATGCGGCTCTGGGACCGTGCCGCGCCGCGCCCGCTGGCCTGGCGCGCGCGATGGGCTGCCTGTCCAGCAGGCGTCCGCCCGTCCGGGCAGGAGTCGGGTCGGCCGGGGCGGGGCGGGACTCCAGGCGGGAGCAGGCTGGGCTGCCGGCGGCCCGCGCGCTGCGCTCCATGCGTGGAAGTGACCTGATCGTGTGTTTGTGTTTTGCAGGCCGGGCCGCCTGGATGCGGGTCTGACGCAGAGGTTGGGACAGAAGCTGCAGCTGCGCCTGCCCGGACAGGGCCCGCCGCTGCCGCTCACCAAGAGCCGCAGCCAGCACTGCGCGCTCCAGCAGGTGGGTGCGGGGGTCCGCTGGGGGGACCGGACCGGACGGCGCGACGCCGTGCCTGACCCTGACCTCCGCCTCTCTTTCTTTCCCTCCCAGGAGTCGGACGACGAGGACGACGCCATGGCGGTGCAGGCCAGCGCCGTGGCCGGCGGCCTCCGACGCTGCCTGACGCAGCCCATCCCCGTGGCGGACCTCGACGCCGACCTGGACGGTGTGAGCGTCTCCGCCAACGCGTCCATCGCGGACCGGCTCAAGCTGCTGCAGAAGAACGGGCAGACGGGCTGGAGGAAGCGCGTCGTCAAGCCCAGCGCCGCCCAGGAGGACGTGGCCAAGAGCATCGGCGTAAGTGTCCCCCTGGCCCCCCCGGCAAGGCGACCCTTTCCCCTTCCCTTTCTTTCCGTCGTCGGCATTGGTCGGTTCGATCGCCGTGCTTGAGGCTGGGCCGGGGTCGTGCCCAAGCCGCGCTGGAGCCGCGCTGGAGAGGAGAGGCACTCCGCAGTGCTGCACGGCGGCGTGCCGGCGGCGGGAACGGGAGCTCTGGGCGGTGCCGGTTACCGCGGCAGTTCGCCATATGTGGTCTGCTGGCAACCGCGACGCCGCGCTGCGCCACGCCACGGCCAAGGGCTTTGTCCCGGGCCGGGGGGGAATGCTGCGCTGTACCCGAGCTGCAGCAGCCGGACAGCGCACGTGGCGCCTGCAGCTAGGCAGCCTGTGCAAGCCGCGCGCTCACGCCTGCCGTTCCTACCCCGACCTAGACTGCTCCAAAAAAATAATCATTGTCAGAAGAAATAATTAATATACAACTCTGGTAGGCTAGAATTTTTGGTATTTTCTCCTACGGTCTCTGAGATATCGGCTTTTTAAATTGCGTCCTTGGCCGGGTCTTCCAGTCCAGCTGTCGCGTCTGGCGCGCCTCTTCCGAGTCTTAGCTCATCTCACCGCGCTTCTCCGGCTAGGGTAAGCTAGGCCTGCCTTGCCCTGGCCAGGCAGGTATCGAGTCGAGTCGGTCTGAGTCACCTCGCATCGCCGCGGCCTGGCTCGGCCGGCATTCTGATACATACCATCCCGTCCCGCACCGCACCGCCCCCCTGGCGCGGCCCGCGGCCCCACCAGACCCGCGTGGCGCGTCGTGCCTCGTCGCCCGGCGTGAGTGGACACGACAGAGTGGCAGCGGCGGCCCAGTCTGTTCAGTTCTGGCCGCGCCCCCTCCGGCGCTGCTCGCGGTGCCGCGTCCCGCAGTCGCTGCCAGCCGTGTGCCCGTGTCGCGCCCGGCCCCCACGGCCCCCCACGGCCCCCCACGGCCCCCCACGGCCCCCCACGGCCCCCCGCGAGCAACAAGTGCGCCGAGTGCGATATGCGCTGGCGCTGCTGCTGAGCCCGGACCGGTCATCAGCCCCCTCACCGCCCCGCTGGAGCAGCATGTGGCTGGAGTTGGCCCTGGCCTTGTTGGGCCTGGTGGCGCTGCTGGTGGTGCGGCGCCGCGGGCGGGGCGCCGACGGCGGCGGGGCCCCCGCTGCAGCGGCGGTGGTCGGCGAACACCCGTCGTCGCCGCCACGCCCCCCGCCTGAGTTCCAGCCTCCCGGACCAGGGCGGCGGCGAAGCACCTCGGGGCGGGAGCAGGAGGAGGAGGCTGGGGCCCAGTACGAGGAGGAAGTGCGGGTGCGGGCCACGGCCGCCGCGGGCCGGATCCACGCCCCGGGCCCATTACCGCCCCCGCGGCCCCGTCCCGCCCCCGCCGCCACTGCCCCGGGCGGATTTCCGTCCCCTCCCAAACGCACAAGGACAGTGGACGCCGAGGCTCCAGCTGCGGCCCCAACGCCCGATTGCGGGGCGGGGGCGGGGACGGTGCCGCGGGCAGTGAACCAGTGCAGCCGCGTCCAGGGGCAGCCGGTGCGCGGACAGCAGCAACGGCAGCAAGCCGCCGACGCCGCTGACGTCGCGGAATCGGAGCCCCTCTCGGCGAATTGCAGTGAGGCCGGACGGCGGGCTCAGGCAGGGAATGCCCGTGCCGCCCCGGCTCCGGCCCCGGCGCCGCCAGCTTTCCCTGCTCGCAAACAGGCGCCTGTCCCCGCGCCGCGGCCGTCACCGGCCGTCCCCTCTCCGCTGTCACGGCCGGACAGGGACGTGCCCGTCGAGGCCGGCAATGTGGCCGCCAAGAGGAGGGCCCTTGACAAAATTTTCCCCAGTATCGCGACAAAAAACGGGGCGTATCTCGCCGCGAGGTGCCCGTTTCCCTCTCCCAACGCTCACGTTGACTCAGGAGTTGCGGTGTGTTACACGGATGAAAGTGCAGCAATCCAATTCTTGATTTTTCGATTTTAACACTCTCCCTGCCTGATCTGTGTTTCAGAATTCTCAGCCAGTTCTGAAGCAGCTGGTTGCTGGAAGTCGAGGCAGTGTGGTTGCAGAATCTCCACCAGAATTAATTTCTCTGCAGCGATCGGGGAGTGGTGACCGCAGTAGTATCCTAGCCGACAGGCTGGGCAAGCTGGAAAATGCCTCACAGGTTGTTTGCTGCTTCTTATCGAATGAAATCCACCTCAAGCTGTACTTTTTATTCAAGTACATTGGAAAAAGTGGTTTCCTTCAATGGTTGTTATTTTTATTTTCCCTAGGATTGGAGAAAACGAGTGGGACACAAGGATGCCGAGCAATTTTCAGTTAAAGGAAAGATGAAAATGTCATCATCTTCATCTGATGTTCCTAAAGCTTTGGCTACTCCTCCATTAACTCCAAGCTCACCGAGCACCCCTCCCGAGTTATCTGTTGGATTAGAGCGTGGGAAAAAAGCTCCTAAAGCAAGAAGCTTCCGCAGTAAATCTGGTATGTAAAATAAGTGTTTAATCTTAATTTTTTTTGTTGTATTTTTATTTTTAAATTATTTGAACTTTTAGTTTTAAGAATATCTTGATATTAGGAGGCTTATTTTTGTGTATTTTTCCAGGTGTTGCATCTATATTTAAACGTAGTATGTCTGCTCCTGGTGCAGATGAGGATTCAGGTAAAAGATAATTTATTTTTTGAATCAAGGCTGTTGCTCTGCTGTGGTCGTAATAAATTGCACTTGACTCTATTGTATTTTTTTATCATTTTAGAAGCTTCAACAACAGAACATGAAACGTCTGAACCAAGTACCCCTCAAATTCAAATTGAAACTCAGAGCCAAGGCCCCAGGATTGAGCTTCCACGTATTGATGACCAATTTGACAGTTTCTTCAGCACTGCTGAAAAAATCAGCAACCAAACTGAAGAAATTGGAGACATTGACTTTGATTTGGAAGTAACACGTTCTGGTGAACTGTAAGTGATGGTTCCGTTGTGAGTTTTACAATTATTGTTTTTTGCATGTATAGCCCTAACAACCATGGTTTAAATCCCTCCCAAGGCTGGTTCAAAAACGCACTGTTAGAGTGTCTGGACGCAGAGTAGCATCACGCAATCCCATCAAAGCACTCTCTGCACGCAAAGATCTATGTAATGAGTATGTGGAACTGCGCACTGGTGTGGCAGAGCGTGAGATGAAGCGTCTCCGTGCAGAAAAATGTAAGTTCTTTTGTGAGTACAAAAATTTGGAAGGTTTTAGAAAAAGGTTAAAAAATAAAATACCGTTATTTTTTTTCTATCCAGTGGCAAAAAATTCATCTTTGGCAGTGGAAGCCCTTGCAGGCCTTGCAAGCAAAGAAGACTTTTCAGCTGTTTCTCTCCGGAAATCTGCTTCGACGAGTGCTGTGCCTAGTGGAGCTACTCTTCTGCCATATAAGGAGATAATGTTACTTCAGATTAAAGGCAGGAGACATATACAGACTCGTTTAGTAGAACCATCAGCTCACAGCATAAATAGTGGAGACAACTTTGTCCTAGTCACACCCAGCCAGGTAAAATATTTTTTATTTTATTTTATTTCTTTTATGAGATGACTCTCCTGTAATGTGCTCAATGATTGATAATATTTTTTTTCCCGTAGGTGTATAATTGGGTAGGAAGATATTCAAATGTTATAGAGCGTGCGAGAGGTGCTGAAATTGCTTTGCATATCCAACAACACAAAGACTTGGGATATAGCGGTGTTGCTCCTGTGGTAACAATAAGTGAGGAGAGAACAACCTGCACAGCCAGCCAATGTGCTACCTTTTGGCGGCTGTTAGGATCTTTGGATGGCCCTAAAGGTAAATACATTGACCTCAAATATTCCTTTTATTTTTTAACGTTAAAATTCTGAGTTCTCTAATTTATTCAAAAATTTTACTTGTGTTTGTAGCTCAAGATGCTGGTCACCCAGATGAAGATGAAATATATGAGACAACTGTACTGGAGACCAACATGATTTACGAGCTGCAAGGACCCGAATTGGTTCCTTCTGAAAAATACTGGGGTTGTATTCCTCGTATTGAAATGTTGGATCCAGCAAAGGTAATGTTTTACTTCAAGTTTTCAAACTCAAGCTCTAAATTTATGCAATACCTTAGTTTTACTGGTCTTAAAATGGAAATTAAAAGCGACTTATTTTTCTTCAATTTCAGATTTTAGTATTTGACTTTGGCAGCGAAATGTACATTTGGAATGGCAAAAATGCACCTCTTGAGCTTAGGAAGGTTGCCCTTCAACTTGCGAAAGAGCTTTGGGATCATGGATATGACTACAGTGATTGTGACATATGTCCCCTCAACAGTGCCACTTGTCTTGGCCCCCAGTTTGGACGAAAAGAGGAATCAGGAATGAAGTCTGCAAAGAAGAGACCATTGTGGTCCCTCATTGCAAAAGTCACTCAGCACATGGAGACTATTCTTTTCCGTGAGAAGTTCCTTGACTGGCCAGATTTTACAAGAGTCATTCAGGCTAAAGAAGACCCAAACAAAGATAAGGTTGTTGATGCTAGTATTGACGTGCGTCCGTGCAATGCCAAAGAAATGCTCGACTCTGAACCAGAGGACCCTGATTTACTACTGGAAGGAAGCCATTTAGGACGTGGTAGTGAGTACTATGATGAGGAGACAAGGAGATTTTATGAAATTCAGACAACGGGAGTCAAAGTCTGGCATATCCAAGAATATGAATATAGTGAACTACCAGAGAGTTCGTATGGACAGTTCCATTCGGCAGACAATTATGTTGTTCGCTGGTCATATCGAGTGACGGTGACTACAAGAGCCCTGAATGGTCAGCCGTCAAAGCATGCTGCATCCCAGGGCCGGGACCGGTTTTGCTATTTTTGTTGGCAAGGCCGTAATGCTCTGGTAAATGACAAGGGCGCGGCCGCTCTATTAACAGTGGAACTGGATAAAGAACGTGGCCCTCAAGTATGTATCGCCCAAGGGTTGGAGCCCCCTGCGTTCCTTGGCCTGTTCGAAGGTCAAATGAATATTCACATTGGAAAAAGAGAGGATGCCAAAACCCACAAAGGTAAATGCACAGTAATTTGTAGGATATTGGAAGTATACCTCCTTTCTGTATTGTTAATTAAATATTCATTTTGTCCGCAGGAGCTTATCGGCTTTATGCTGTGAAGGGTGAAACTGAAAGAGAGGCATGCCTTGTGGAACTAACACCTAGCATGCGGCAACTTCGATGTCGTGGTTCATTCATCTTGTTAAATGAGAAGGCAAATATTTTACATGTCTGGCATGGCAGTAGATGCCTCCCTCATAATAGAAAGGTAAAAAGAACATTTCTTCATCTTGTTACCTTCAGCTGAAAACATGCTCTTTATATATGTTCTTGTCTTTGCATTGCATTACAGGTTGCTGTGTCAGTTGCACAGCAAATGCAAAAGCAGCTTCCACAAGAGTTTGGACAATACTCAAACAGACAACTTGAGATTCAGTATGAGGAAGAAGGTTCAGAGTCACATATTTTCTTCAAAGGTGTTGGAGGAAGCAACAGACACTTGTATGTGTCACTGAATGACAAGAAGGAAGACCATTGTGATTATTCACCTCGTCTTTTCCATCTCACCAGTTTATCAGGAACATTCACTGCAACTGAAGTTGCTGCTCCTTGCCGAAATAGCAAACTGACACTGCCTTATCCCTTCCAACAAAGTCATTTGTATGGTGCTAGTCAACCAGGTTTGTAATTGGATTCAAATTCTTCTGTGGCTTGAATTTTCCATCACAGTCCTGATTAACTTTGCTTTTGTTTTTTATTTCAGCGGTCTTCCTCCTTGACAATGGAAACTCGCTGTGGCTCTGGCAGGGATGGTGGCCGAATGAAAGAGACGAGGAGGACAATAATGTTGTGGCTGGCGGAGATGGTCTTGGTTCAAGAGCTGTGCGCTGGCAAGCAGAGCGACGGGCTGCCATGCAAACTGCTCTTGACTACTGGTCTCTTCAGCATCCGGGAAAACCACCACAGGCCTCCCTGGTTTGGGCAGGTCTGGAACCTTTGGAGTTTACAAACCTATTTTTGGAATGGACTGATCGAGACGATGTTGCCGAAATTAACATTCAGGTAAGTTATTATGTCCTCTGGTGCGCTATAACCATATTTTTGAAATGAATTAGATTTTTTTAAAAACTTTTGATTTGACTATAAAAACAAGGTAGGCGTACGCCAGACCGCGTCGTGGCGTAACAGGCTTCGCTCATCGCGAATCACTGTTCCGCCACTCCACGCCTGGCGCACGCCTACCTTGGCCTGCCAGCGGCTGCCACTTGACGAGTAGGACCCTGCGGGGCGAGTCAGTAGGAGGCCCTGCGGGCGTCACTCTCTCCGCACGGTCACAACCACGCTCATGTTCTGCCTTCCGAACGTATCTTACATCAGCCTTTTCTTATCAATGCCACCCAACCAGTCCTAACCTACCCTTACCTGCCCGAGCCTAGCCTACCCAGGCCCCTACTAACCTAACCTAACCGAGCGTAACCCACTCGCGTCACTGATCCGCCCCTCCACGACAGGCGCATGGCGCATACTGACTTTACCCAACCGGCGGATTTATAATTTTGGTCCACATGTGAAAATTATCTAAGAAACCGCTTGGGCTGCGGTGCCCCTGAGGGGGAGGTTGACTCTGGTATGATGCAAGAAAGATGTGGTCCAAATTTGAGCTTTCTACGTCTAACCGTTCTCGAGAAATTGCGCGGACAAACAAACAGACAGACAGACAAACAGACATACAAAACATTTTTGATCCAGTCGGTCCAGGGCTTCGCTTTCGCTCAGCCAATGAATTCACATTTCCAGGATGGACATAAGGCTGGTGAGTTGTTGTCTGTAGAGGCTGAACTGGCAAGACTCACACAATCTACTTACCCAGCAGCAATTCTTCTACAAAGACCCCTACCAGATGGTGTTGATCCAACACGTCTTGAATTATATCTTGCACCTCAACATTTCCAGGTAGGTTCATGCAAGAATTTGATTTTTTGGAAGTTTGACCCGACATTGATTGAAGTTGGTTCAATCTTTTTGATCTCTGCCATCTTTGCCATTTTATCCAGGAATTGCTGGGAATGTCAAAGGAGGAATTTTTGGACTTGCCACAGTGGAAACAAACAAAGCTGAAGAAGGACGCTGGATTGTTCTGAGATAAAATGGCTCATGGTTTTTTTGTTAAAATTCATCATTTAACATTTGTATACATGACATGACCGAGAACTGAACAAATTGTTAACAACTGCCTGTTACTGTAAATACAATAATATTACTGCTGGGGACCGGGTTGCCACCATAGCATTTTTAAAATCAAAAAATGTCTTTGTGTCCAGCTTATCTTTTACCACCCTGTTTTACTGTAATCTTATTCTTAATAAAATTTTTATTCACTACTAGTCTTCAAACAAGCTGAAGAGCTTGGGGGTCCCGAAACTTACCGAATTTGTTAATTACTTAATACTAACCACTGTACCAATACTTTGTCAATTTTTCCTACCTTTATTAAAGATGTGATGTATAATAGTTGTAGACATCTGTGTTCTGTGCCTCAAAATATTTACTGACAGTATTTTAAAGGTTGTACTAAGCTTGGTAAAAGTATTTGAAATGTTACTGTCACCTTCTCAAGGCAGATTTGTGCTAATGTGTTAAAAAGTGTAGCAGGTACTTACACCTCGCTCACCTGCTGGCCGGGAGGCGAACACTGGAAATTGTTTATGTGAACAATGTGAGTGGTTTTGTAGTAGCATCTTTTTCTACAACTAGATCCATAAGAGAGGGATGTGTTTAGAATCTGTGATGGTTGATAGATCGAGTGCACAAAGATACACATAATTTAGTAAGTCACCACTACAAGACATCTAGTGATATGTAGGTGCGAGTTACCCTTTCCCAATGTGGCATTGATTTATGCTTAGAAGCACTTAAAACCTGTTGGTGTTTTGTGCTTGTATCAATCTTGTACTCAGTTGAGTGTTTGGATGTATGCATTTGTGTGATATTATTGTGTGTATGAGGGAGTGTTCTTTCAACCCTTGTCCAGAGACAAGACTGACTTGGTGCCTTTATTGTTTATAATGCTTATTTCTAGTCATCTGGTTTATGGAGAGTTAAACCTGTAAGTGTAAGTTTTTCTCATGCTTGTCTTCTGTACCCTTATTTGAGACTGTTGGATTTGTAAACAGGTAAACTATTAAAAAGTAAATTAAATATTGTGATTTTTGCATTTTTCTACCATTTAAAAAAAAAAAACAATTCTCAGAATTAACATGATGCACCATTTTCTTGTGATCATATTCATGTGCTCAATATTCCTCAAAATTAAGGTTACTTCATGTAGTATGTTATCGTGAGGTGTTTAGAAAGACTGCATTTTTCTTCTCCGGTCTATGCTTACGATGCCCTGTATTTGTGTATTCGGATTGGCCATGAAGGCAATGGCTATACATTTTGACCATGTGTGCCTGAGTTTGCCCTAGTTTGAAAATAACCTAGAGTGCTCGATCAGTAGTGTATCAATATCCGGGGCATTTTTGTGTACTCCTTCAATCTGATTGAAATACATGCAACTTACCTTATGCTTTGTGGTCCAATGTATTCTCTCGCTATACACTACACACTTTGGACACTCATATCGAGATACACCTCTATTTAACAAACTTCCCTGATTTTTTTTTTTAATTAACAAGACCGAGACGGCCCAAGGTGTTTGCGACACCCTAAAAGGAATCTAAACGGCACAGGTGAAACATTGTGACACGTGTGCCTGCCCCCTGAAATTTAACAACCACGATCAGCAAACAGTCCTTAATTTAAAGTCGTCTTCGAAAATTCAATAATGGAATTTCAGAAACCCGCCGGCCCGCAGCCTCGAATGGCAGGGTGTAGCGGTACACCCCATCGTACCTTGACTGAACGAAGCATATTTAGGGGTAATAGGGAAGTAAAGCGCTTACATCACAGATCAATAGCCTCGTTTATTTTCTCAAGGAGCGATATAAAATAAATTCTGTAGGAAGTATTAAAGTTATCTCTAAACAATAGAAAACACAAATACTAAATACTACAGTACCACAAAATCATAATTAAAATAGAATAAAATCAGATAAAAATAATTCCGCATTGCGGACCTAACAAAATACAATTGACAGACAGACGTCGGCGATAAACATGACAGGGTAAGGGTTCGGACAGGGCCGCCTGATATCAGGGCGAGGCGATACCCCAGCCTCGGAAGGTGCGGTGTGCGTCCACCGGAGTCCGGGGCTCGGAAGGCGCGGACGCGGCCGCGGCCAGGGCGCCGTGCAGCCAGCTCGAGTTTGCGTGCAGACGCAGCCCGGACGCGGCGGACGCGGCGAAGAAGGCAGGGACGCTCGAGGGCCCTCCTGGGAATCAGAGGAACGCGTTTCAGAACCCAAACACCAGCGGGCCCCGCGACACCGCGCACTCACCGGCAGCAGAGGCCGAGGTCACCGCCGGCAGCGAGCGCCGCTTGTGCCTGGGCTCGCGGGGCGAGATGAGCCGCTGCTGCACCGCGGGGTCGAACGAGACTCGCTTCTTGTTCTTGTCCAGGGCGGTGCTGCAGTCGCCGCCGCAGGGAATGTTCTCCTTGTTGCCCGTCGAGTCGGGATGCGGCTGCCGCTGCGCCAGATCCTGCGGAGATACGAGAGAGGAAGATCAGCGAGAAACGTGAACGCAGGGGCTGACCTCCGCGCCGCGGGTTCGAATACTCTTGTCCACTGTACCGGCTTGGCGACACCGCCGTCGTCGGCACTGTTCTCCGCGGAGGAAGACGCCGCGGGCACCGTCAGCGGCTGGGGCGCGGGTCGCTTGGGCGCGGGCCGCTTCTTGGGCCTGGCCTGCGCCGCCGCCGCCGCCTGCGCCGCCACCCGCAGCCCGCCGCGCAGGCCCTCTCGGAGCTCGCGGAGCTCGCGGGCGTCGCGCCTCGCCCGCGCCTCGTCGTCGGCGCGCTCCCTGGCGGCCCGGGCTCTGCCCCGGAGCTCCTCGGCGGCCGCCTGTGGACAGCATGAGCATGAAGACGAGGGCCACGACGGCGCGGGCCCCGCCCCCACCCACCGGAGTGGAGTACTCCAAGCGCGCCCTCACCGTCTCGCAGTCGTGGCAGCCTTTGGCCATGTCGCCGTGCGTGTTGCGGCTCTGCAGGCTGCGCGGCTGCGTCCGCAGGCAGGGCATGCAGTACGCGTGCCCGCAGCGCATCAGCGCGCCGCCGGGGCCGAAGAGGCCGCACGCGACGCACTCCAGCTTCATGTGCTGCAAGCGGGAGGAACAGAGCGGGGGGTCAGACCGGAACCTGCCGAGCGGCGGCGCGCCAACGGCACGGGGGGAGCTCACCTCCTCGGTCCAGATGCGGGTCCGGACCTGGGCGCCCACTCGTCGCCGCGACTGTAAACACAACGACAGTAGCACGCCGACGTACCGACATCACCCCCGGCCAGGCCCACGACACCCACCTCGTCGCACACGGGGCAGCTGTCCTTCCGCACGGCGGCCTGCGCGCGGGCGCCGAGGCGCGTCAAGCACTGCTTGCACACGCGGTGCTTGTGGCACATGGGGAACATCCGCACGTCCGCCGCCCGCCGCTCCGTGCGGCACTCGGTGCACGCGGACAGGGGCGCCGACGACATGGCCGGGGACTCGCACCACTTTAACTCGGACTCTGATCGCCACCGACACAGCAAGGGAAGCGACGTCGGAAGCAGGGGGTGGACGGAACAGGCCGGCGCAGCGGACCGTGGGCACTGGGCACGCCAAGCGAACTACGGGCGCAGAGTATTGACGCTGGCCAGCACGTCGGACCGGAACTGTGCCGGCCGGAGCGAGGTGCAGGCGACGAGGGGCGGGGGTTTGGCTGCGGGTGCATCAGGGCGGTGCGGCCAGGGACCGAGTCCCGGGCGCACCAGACAAAGTTTATTTCGCCGGGGTTGTCTGCGGACGGGTTGTGCGGTCGCGGGCTATCGGGCTCTCGGGCCGGGGTGGATAGAGATGCTCTCTATCCACCGGGCTATCGGGCTCTCGGGCCGGGGTGGATAGAGATACTCTCTATCCACCGGGCTATCGGCCGGCGCGGCGCGGATGTTGGGAACGCCGCACCTGACTGACAGCCAGCAGCTTTGTTCGCGCGCGCGCCGGCGGTACGAAACAGTGCGCGCACTGCACTGCCGCACTCACTGTCCTGCCGGCACCGGTGTGGAGTGGAGTGGAGTGGAGTGGAGTGGAGTGGAGTGGAGTAGAGTGGAGTTCGACCACCCACCGATTCGCCCATTCATTCGTTCACCCGCCCACCAATTTTCCCTTTCATTCATCCATTCGTTCATTCATTCATTGGGGTTGGGGTCGGGCCGGGGGCGTTGTCGTAGGGCGGGACCCCATGCGGGGGCGGGTGCCGGGTGCCTACCGTTGTCCCGCGGCCCGCCCCGCCCCGCCCCGCCCCGCCCCGCCCCGCCCCGCCGCTGCCTCCGCTCACTCGGCCGCGGGCCGTGGCGCGAGGAAGCCGAGGCTTATCCGCTAAAGCCTCCGCCGTGTGCCGCGGCTCTGCGTGACTTAGGTCCCGTCGCCGGTCCGCGCGGTCCGCGCTTCTAGTGAATGATGTCAATACCGACGTGTGCCGGGGCTCTCCTCCCGACCCTATCTCCGCCTGTTGCTATGCACGGCACGCGCCCTGCACCCCGCGCCACGCGCCGCGCGCCACACGTCGCTGCGTAAACCCGGCGGAGTCGGGCGGGGAGTCCGTCCGCACACGTCCGCAAACACCGCGGGACGCGAGCACCACTGCCGCGGCGTCGGCCGGCCCCGCGCGGGGTCCCCAGGTTCCCAGGTCCCCGCGGGGGCCTCCGATTCGGCTCGGCTCGGCTTGAGCGTGGTGGTGGGGCCGGGCAGTGCAGTGCCAGTCGGGCTGCCGAGCCGAGCAGCCGTCCCGTCCCGTCTCGTCCCGTCTCCCGGCCGTGCCGCCGGCCCGGGCCCGCGTCCGTGAGCTCGGAGCCCCGCGCCGCCTCCTGCCCCCCGCGCGGCCCGCGGTGGAGCTCGGCATGCATTACGCAACGGTCGGCGCCAAGGCGCAGGCTCAGCGGGAGCGGGCCGCGAGCAACGCGGAGGAGACAGAGGCGCCGTGCTCCCCGGTAAGCAGCAGGCCGCTGCAGCTGCAGCTGCATCACTTGTATCAGCTCCACCCGATAACAACGAGCTTCCTGTTTTCCTCTGCTTCGCGGCGCAGATGGCTCACGACTCGCAGGAAGCTGGCGGCGATGACTCCGCCGCCGGCACCCTGACCACGGCGTCCACGGCCACGGCGGGCTGGCGGTCCGTGCTGTGCCAGAGCCGGACGGCGGCGGCACTCATGTGCCAGACGCTGGCGCAGGGCATGGCGCAGGGCTGGTCCTCGCCGGGCGTCAGCAAGCTCCGGAAGGGCGAGGGCCCGTTCAAGCCGGACGAGACCGAGCTGGCGTGGATCGTGTCGCTGTTCGAGCTGGGCCTGCTGGTCGGGTCCCTGGTGAGCGCCGGCGTCTTCACGCGCCTCGGCCGCCGGCACACGCTGTTCGTCGGGCCGCTCGCCTTCCTGGCCTGGACGCTGCTCACGTACTTCGCCGCCTCGGCCAGCTGGCTGTACGCGGCGCGCCTCCTGGCCGGCACCGGCATGGGCGTCAACTTCACCTTCTCGTCCGTGTACCTGGGCGAGGTGGCCACGCCCCTCATGCGCGGCGTGCTCATCCTGGTGATGACGCTGCTCGCGCCCACCGGACAGCTGCTCAGCTTCCTCATCGGGCCCAAGCTCGACTACTGGCAGGAGGTACTCGCGGGCCGGGGGCTGCGGCGGGGGCCCCCGCGCCACGGTGTCTGACCCCGCTCCTGCCCCCGCAGGCCCTGTCCCCGCTGCCGCTCATCGTGGCGTCTGTGCTGCTGCACCTGCTGTGGACCAGCGAGACGCCGTTCTACCTCACCATGAAGGGCCGCGACGCTGAGGCGGAGCAGGTAAGCCCGCGCCGCCGCCCCGGCCCTCCCGCCCGCCGCGTCCCGGCACCCCCGTGACCCCCCTGACTCTGACGGACAGGCGCTGTTCGGGCTGCGGCACGGACACGAGCCGGAGCACGTGCGCCAGGAGCTGGCCAACATGCGGCGCTCCGTGCACCGGCAGCTGGAGGAAGCCAAGTCCTGGCGGCAGACGCTGTCCCCGCCGGGTGAGTGACGGAGAGCCCTGCTGGAGCCCCGCTGGAACACTCTGTAATGTCGCCTTCGTCCCGGCCCCGCAGGCGTCAAGCGCGCCACCCTCATCGTGATGGTGCTGAGCGGCTCCCCCGCCCTGTTCGGCGTCACCACCGTCCTCTCCTTCACGCAGCGCATCTTCGAGGAGGCGGACGCCCCGCTGCCCGTGGAGTCCTCGATCCTCACCATCGGCGTCAAGGTGAGGCGCCTTCTCTTCCCCGGCGTCTGTCGTGTCAGCGCCCGCGGACCGCTGGGTAGGCCGGCCCGCTCCACGCGCGTGCGCTGCGGCAGCGAGCGTTGCCTACCCGCCAGGCGCTCTCGCAGCGGGCAGTGCAAACGGTCCCACGCGTGTGACGTCGCCCTTTCTCACCGAGGCCTCCGCTTCGCAGGTTGTCATGATCGTCCTGTCCATGTACCTGGCGGAGAGGCTGGGCCGGCGGGTGCAGCTCAGCGCGACGGCCTTCATCAACTTCGCCGCCATGCTGGCCATGAGCGCCTACTTCCTCTGCAAGGAGCGGCTGCACCTGGACGTGCACCCGGCCGGCTGGGTGCCGCTGGTGTCGCTGCTGACCTTTATGGCGGCCACGGGGGCCGGCGTCATCCCCGTCTCCCACATCCTGCAGGGGGAGCTGCTGAGTCAGCGCGCCAAGGTGAGTAGGCGGCCGCCGTCGGCGCCCCCCGCACCTCACCGACCACTGACCCTTCTTGACCCCAGATGGTCGTGGCCCCGCTGGCCGCCGTGCTGCTGGCCGCCACCTCCTTCGCCATCCAGCGCTGCTTCCCGCTGGTGGGCGACACGGTCGGCTACTTCGTCATGTTCGGCCTGTACGCCGTCACCAACCTGGTCATCGCGCTCTTCACCGTGTTCGTGGTGCCCGAGACGCGCGGCCGCACGCTGATGCAGGTGCAGGACGAGCTTCGCGAGCGCGCCCTGTCGGGGGTCCCGTGGTGGGCCTCGTCGCCGACGGCGTCCTCGTCCCGCAAGCGTCTGCTGCGGGGAGGCGACGACCGGGACGCCGCCGCCGGCAGGGCGCACGACAACGCCGCGTTGGACGCGTGACCGCCCGGACGAGGCGGCGGCACGCACCTGCTCGACATGTAGTACCTGATCCAGGAGGACGTACTTCGGGCGCCACACCCCGGCCCGGATGGCGTCCCCTTAACGCTCAACGGGTCTCTCGATCTCTGCTGTACATAAATTCTGATTGAAAACTGTAAACAAGTGATATCGACAAGTATTATCAAGGAGTCTGCAACATGAGAGTATTTTGGCGTTATCTGTTTTAATTTCAAACTGGCTGCGGCACGAAACTTAGAACTAGGTCACAAACACATACACGCACGACATTTTATATTCATATATATATATATATATACACACACACGCCGGAGCGGCAAGCCACACACTGGCGTACGTTGGGTTGCCTATGTGCCGGCGCGGCGCTCACAGTCTTGCCTCGATTCGACGGATCTTTCTATCTGTCTATCACTCACTGGACAGCAGGACAACCTCTCGGCCATGGTCCATCCGTCCGAGGTTGTACACACACACACACAGAGCGCAGCAGAACACCGCCGCCTCCGCTCTGCCGCAGTAAGCACGTCACAAAGGCCGTCATTTTATTTAAGGGCTCCACCGCTTTCAGCCGTCTCCGCGACCACGGCGGACCGAAATAACCGCGCAGCGGCACGGCAGCAGCACTGAGAGGCTGGAAGTGTCCCGTGGTGCGGCTGCTCCAGGACGGCCCTGTGCCGCGCTGTGCAGCGCAGACGACTGCCAAGGCCATCGCCGTCTCTGTGCGGCAGAGGAGTCCGCCCCGGCCAGCCGCGGGGTACACATTCCCACTCCCCTTCGGCCCGCAATAATAGCCGCCTGGAATGTAGGTAACCCGCACTGCCTTCCGCCTGTAGGTAGGCAAAAGGCGGTGCCCCCCCCCTCCCCTCCCTCCGGCCGCTCCTGGATCCGCGCCTGATCCCGGCTCTACGGCCCTACAGTCGGTCAACTCGCTATCGAACGCCGCTATCTCGGAAAGCAAAGTGGCCATATCGCCGCGCGCGCGAGCGGGCGATTTAAGTGAGATGTTTTGGTCGCTATGAGAATGAATGGTCCAAGGCCGTATCCATGTCCAGATATCATCAAATCAGTGTCTGCTGTCCGCTAGAGGAGAGAGAGAGAGAGAGAGAGAGAGACAGAGAGAGAGAGAGAGAGTAATGATGCCCAGCCTCGATGCCACTCGGCTTGATGCCGTGCCGGGGCTCCCGCCACCCCCGCGTTCAAAGTTGAACTAAAATTCCCACACGCTATATATTTTGCTTTAAAAGACCTTGTTGGGGCCTCCCTCCCCCCCCCCCCCCCCCCCCTCTCTCTCTCTCTCTCTCTCTCTCTCTCTCTCTCTCTCTCTTTCTCTTTCTCACGCATGCAATCATTTTTACCCGCTATTTTTGCCCGCTATGGCCCGCCCCTCTGGCCACCGGCTTCGACACGGCTGTGCGACGTCCTCATGTGCATTCTGGCCCCGACCCAGCCGCAGCCCGCGCCCAGCCTCGCTGGGCCGGCGGGCGGGGCAGTGCGGGTCATCGGGGCAAGGAGGAGGGGGCGGCGGGGGAGAGACTCCAGCCGGGGAGGCTTTTTATAGGCCGCTCGGGGGGGAGGGGGGGGGGCTCCCACATGGTCGATGCCAAGCAAGAGTCAAGCGGAGGCAAGCGGAGCGGGCCATGCGGAGCACGGGTGGAACGTTGTTAGGCCCTTGTGATGACTCGCGTGAACGGCGAGGCGGGCCGCGGGGCTGACGTCTTCCGCACCCCCTCCATGGAACGGCGGCGGCACGGGGCGGGCGGGGCGGGCGGGGCCTGCAGCACGCCTGCAGCCCGCAGCGGAGCGCGTCACCACCAGGAGGGGGACCACGGAGACCAGTGCGGCGGACTCGCGCTCAGACGGCGCGGCGGCGAGTGGCGAGGAGGCGAGCGAGTCCAGCGGCGGCGGAGACGGCGGGGACGGGCGAACCGGGCGGACGGCGGAGGCTGGGCTGTGGCTGTGTAGCCGTGGCCGCTGACCCTCGCGACACCCGGAGGACCCGGAGCAGCGCGGCGACCACCACCTCCACCCTGGCGACCGGCAAGGTACAGTAGTGTTTCTTACTGCCCAACCCGAGCTGGACGCAGCCTGGGCCGCCCCACTCGCCCCCCAGGCTCCAGCTGTTGCTGTTTCGGCCCCGAATCCGGCGCGGAACAATGCAGCCCCCCTGTGGACCCTGTGGGGCGGTGCGGTGCGGTGCGCCGCGTCAGCCGAAGCAGCGGGCCAGGCGTCGGCCGCAATCCGATCGCGGTAAAGTAGGCCGAGAAACAAGTCCCCGAGTCCCCGAGCCGCGAGGGCAGCGCTGTCAGCGAGACTTCGGTCCCTGCCGCCCCGCCCCGCCGGTCCGGCGAGAACTAGTTTTGGGGTGAAAAACGGTTCAACACAGATAGACTAGACAAGGATAGCCGCTGTTTTGATCCGAGTGCCTATCAGCGACGCCGGGGGAGCTAGGGGAGGCTGGAAAGTTTCCTGGCCCTAGAGAGTCCGTGCCCATTCCTCTTCCAGTTTCTTTCATAATTTCCTGTTTCTCGGAGTGAAATGATCGCGATGCGTTGACGGGGCGACAGCCGCGGCGCGGCAGTCCCCGCCCCCGCCGGCCCCCGCTCCGCTCCGTCCCGACCGTTTCGGCTCGGGCACTTTCCCATCCCAGCTATCTGCACAAATTTGTGGTACTAAGCCGTCGCGATTGCCAATGGCACACAGCGCTGCCGACCGATGACACACACACACACACACACACACACACACGCGCGCGCGCGCGCACACCACGCACGCACACATGCGACGTCATGTTCGCAACCCAGGCCACGGCACTAAGCACTAAGCACACAGTTTCTTCGCAAATATCCACTCGTCAAAATATTTGGCCGACGTCTCGAAAATAGCGTGTTGTTGCGTTGTAAGATCGCACTTGCCTCTTTTCGTCCTCCTCCTCTCCCACGCCCGTACTCCCCCCTCCTCCTCCCCCTCTGTCTCTCTCCCTCTCCGGCCATCCCTCTCTGTCCGTGCCCCCACTCCCACCCCCAGCATATCTCCTCTCTTCTCTTGCGTTTCTGCTCCATGCTCTGTTCTCCACGCCCTCCTCCCCGTCTCTCTCTCTCTCTCTCTCTCTCTCTCTCTCTCTTTCATTCTCTGTCTCCCTCCCTCTCCCCACCCCCTCCTTCGCTGTCCCTCTTTCTCCCCGCCGTATTTTGCTGTTCTCTCGCGACAATAAGATGACACTGGAGCGTTGCACCCGCGCGGCAACTCCAGGTTAACAACCGTGATCTGGATTGGGGCGTTGCGGAATCTGCCGGGCGCTCAGAAGCGCGGCGGCGTATGGCCGAATCCTGTTGCAGGGGGTGAGGACGGCAGCAGGACCGGCTATCAGGCATGTCGCGTTCCGGCGTGCGCGTTACGTTGCGGCACGGCGCCGCGCACTGCACGAGTCTGGCCTCACTGGGCCTCACGCGGCAGGCCGCTCACGTTCATCGTTCACGTTTCGCTCGCTTCGCTTCGCTTAGCTTCGCCCCGCCACACCCTCACCCCCTCACCGCTCGGGAGGCAACACTGCGGCGGGTCGGGTCGGCTGCGCCACGCTCCGCCACGCTCCGCCACGCTCCGCCACGCTCCGCCACGCTCCGCCACGCTGCGCCACGGCGTGGCCGGGCCTCGCACTACTTGCACGGGCTTCCGATTCTCACCATAACGAGCAGGCAGATAAGGGGGAATGTATCTCTCCGTTTGACAGCGTTCAAGGGCTTTTTCCGCTTCAAGGACTGCCCGCCAGATTGCACAGTCGCCGTAGCGCTCGTGTCCGGGCAGAGCCGCGCCGACGCGGCAGTGTGTGTGTGTGTGTGTGTTTGTGTGTGTGTGTGTGCGCGTGTAAAGACGTGGCTGCGGTCGCGAAACCGCTCCCGCAGCCAGAGCCGTACTCCGCGGCGGGAGGAGGCGGCGACACCGCAAGAGCGAGGCGCGCGCGTACGCGGGAGAGATGGCCACTCAGTATGAGGGGCGGGAGAGAGACAGACGAATAGAGGGGGGGGGGGGGGGAGACACAGAGAGACAAGAGAGAGAGAGAGAGAGATGGCGCGAGGATAATGCCACGAGAGTAATGCGGTTAATAATAGCCAAAAGATAAAAGCGGGGCTCGGGCCGGGGCGAACGGCCGGCCGGGGTTGTGGTTGTCCATCGCACTGCTCCGCTGCTCCGCTCCCGAGGTTGTTATTATATACACAAGGACTTGCGCGAACATGAGTCAAAAAAAGTATGCACACAAGCAGAGTCGCCACTGCCACTGTGTTCCTCACGAACTAGGTTAGGTTAGTTGAGGTTTGGTTGGCTAAGGACATACGTCTAAAAGTTATGCGCACAAGCAGAGTCGCCACTAACCGTGTTCCTGCCTCGCCAAGGAAATGTGTTCCCGGAATAAACACAATTTATTTTTTCTCGAAGTTTTTCTTTGGGTTAGGTTAGGTTACTTAAGTTCAGGTTAGGTTAGGCCCTTAGCCAATCGAACCTTAAATAACCTAGCCTAGTTTGGCGACCCTGCTTGTTCGCATAATTTTTTGACTCTTATTCGCACAAGTCCTTGTGTATATAATAACAACCCGCTCCCGACGGATCCTAAACCCTTGGGCGGTGCGGCGGTACCGCCGGTACACGGCATCCCCCGCGGGTCCCGCTTGGGGTAGGTCGGGTGCACCGCGTTTGGCACCCCCCCCCCCCGCGGTGGCGGTGGGCGTGTCAGTGGGCGCCGGTGGCCGCGGTGCCCGGCGTGGCCCTGCTTGTCCCGCGGCCCCCCAGCCGGCCGGCCGCCAGTCAGCTGCCGGTGTGGCTGTGGTGTCCTCCCGGCTGTACTGCCCGCGCCCCCTGCCCTGCCCGCCCGCCTGCGCCCTGCCCTTGGTCAATCCAGTAGTTTTCCGCGCGCGAAAAAGACGCCGAGGGCGACGTGTCCTGTGGGGCCGCGGCCCGAGGCCCGCTTCCACGCTTTGCCACGCCCAGCTACGCCGCACCACGCCAGACGCCTGGCCGTTGTAGTATCTTGTTGTCACAAAGGTCCAAAGTCGCTCGTCCCGTCCCGTCTCGTCTCGGCGCTGTGTTTTCGTGTAAGCGAGCGACGGAGCGGCCCACACTGCCCACACGTCTACACGAGCCTAGTGTCTCCTCTCTTTTCTACTGTAAAACAATAGCGGGGTGTTTGTGCGGACCGGGCCGCGATCGGCTCGGGCTTTCCCTTGCTTCTGCGCCCCTTGCATGTGTGTCCGTGCGAGAGAGAGAGAGAGGGGGGGGGGGAGGAGAGAAAGAGACAAAGATTGGATTTAATTTATTGCCTCCGTGCATTACAAAGTTATCGACAATTTTATAATAGAAAAATTAAAAATCAATAATAGAGACAAAGAGAGAGAGAGAGAGAGAGAGAGAGAGAGAGAGAAGAGAGAGAGAGAGAGAGGACAGAGAGGAGAGAGAGAGGACAGAGAGGAGAGAGAGAGGGGGAGAGAGAAGAGAGAGAGGAGAGAGAGACGCGCGCGTGGCGTCGTCCTTTTGCTGGGGCTGCTCAACGTGACACCGCAACGTTTTCGAGCGGCTCGCGGTGCGGTTCGGCATTGCGGAAGCCCCCTCTTCCCTTCTCTTCTCTTGTCTTGTCTTCCGTGTGCAGCCGCCGCGTGGACTGCTACCCCCGCCGCCTCCCCCCCCCCTCAGATATGTCATACGACGCGACACTATCACCCTCTCCTGCTCGTCATCCACCCCGGTCCCGGCCGGCGCTGTCAACAGGGTCACTGCAAATGTCCTAATAAGGCGCTGTAGCGTGGCGCGAAGCTTTAAAATGTGTACGACCGAAATAGATCCGCCGGATGACGGCGGCGTCGGACTTTCCTCCCGGTGTTTACCCCGCCACGCCCCGCCACGCCCCGCCACGCCCCGCGCGCTGCGACAATGTGACAGTGACATCGGGCGACCCCACGCGCCGCGCACGCACCAGACTGGCGTCCAAGGAAGAAGGAGTGACCGCCGCTGCCGCCCCCCGCGAGGCCGAGCGAGGGGGGGGGGGGGCGACGCCGCTGAGGGCGACCGAGACAGCGTTACACACTCCGCGCGAGTGCGACGGAGACAGTACAGTAACGCGCAGAGTGGCACCGCTCGGCAGGCTTGCTGTGCGCCCACCCACACCCCGCGCCGCGCCGCCAAAGCAGTCGTTAGGATAGGAACGGCCGCCGTCCGAAATTATTAGTCTCTCCGAGGCACGATAAAATAACGCGAGATTGATTCCGATTGAATACACACTTGGTAATGAGGAGTAGTCGGCCACCTTATCTGCACGGCACTCTCACGCGGGCCGCTGCGGGATAAGCAATAAAACTGCGTGAAAAAGCAAATGAGATATCGTAGAGGGGGGGGGGGGCGTCGCGGTGCTGCGTCCTCTGCGTCAGATGGCACAAGCGCGTGGAGGTTCCTGCCGAAGCGTGGGGAGGTGTAGTGAGCGTGGCGGGTGTGTTGTCTCCGCGCGGCTGCATGTGGCTGCAGCTGAGGGGGGGGGGGGCATATCCCTCCCTCCCCGCCCACCCCAGGCGCCGCCGCCACTGCTGCTCTGTGCCGAGCCCCGTGTCGGCCGGGGTGGGTTGCCGCTTGCCGCGGTGCGGTGTGGATACGGACGATAATTAGTATTATTATTTGCGTTACACTCGGACTCTGCCAGATGACCGCGAGGTCCTCGTCTCAAATTCCATCCCGCGCCGCAATCGCCACGAATGTATTTACTTTCACGATGCTGCATCGTGGCGCTTCTGTGGCGAGAAGCGAGCCGACACAGTCGCAACAGAAGCCCCGGCGGCGGCGGCGGCCGTGCCCTACACGGGTCGCGTCACATCTCGCACCCCCCTCCCCTCCCCTCCCCTCCCCTCCCCTCCCCTCCCCTCCCCTCCCCTCCCGCGACCCGCGCCCCGCCGGGAGCGCCAGCCCCGCGTTCGCTAGGCGCTGCTCTGCGCCGCTATGCCATGCCGCCCTGCCACGCTTGCCGGGTCCCGGCCCAGCAGTGCGGCAGCGGCAGAAGCACAAGCCAGTAGCGAGCGTCGTCTGCTAGCGGTGACACGGCCGCGCCGGGACCGAACCGAACCGAACCGAACAGAACAGAAGCGGGGCGCCGCCGAGAGCGAGACCGAACTCTGCGACCTGCGTGCTTCGTGCCGCGCCGTGCCGCTGACCGCACGCACACGGCGACCCCCCGCGGCCCAACGCGCACCCCGAGCGACCCTGGGGGACGGCGACTATTCGGCAGCGGCAGGACCGGTGGTGCCGGTGGCCAGAGGTGAGGAGGAAGCGGTGACCGAGGGGCAGCGTAGCGGGTAGCAACCCCCGCCCCCGGACCCGTCTCTTGTTTTGTGAAGCTTGCGGGCTCGGCCCGGCCCGGCCCGGCAGGGAGGCTCGGACTGGAAGCCGGTGAGCGGAGGCCGGCCGGCCGGCCTCCGCCGGGCCCGGGCCATGGAGAGGGCATCCCCTCCTGCCAGAGGAGTCGTTGGCCGGAAGTGGAGGGAGGAACAAAAGTCGGGCAGGGAGTGTTAGCGACCCCGTGCCGCGCGCGCAGAGCGCAGAGCAGCACAGAGGAGGAGGAGGAGGAGGAGGAGGAGGAGGAGGAGGAGGAGGAGGAGGAGGAGGAGGAGGAGGAGGAGGAGGAGGAGGAGGAGGAGGAGGAGGAGGAGGAGGAGGAGGAGGAGGAGGAGGAGGAGGAGGAGGAGGAGGAGGAGGAGGAGGGGGGCGGGGGGCGCTAGACCTCCCCTCTCACCCCCGCGACTCCCGGCCCTCGGTCCTTGTCGGTCGGCAGCGTCTAGCGAACATTGTAGCGGCCGCTGTCGTGTCTCCTGCTTGACGGCTGACCGGCGTGCGGGGCGGAGTGGTGCGGGCTCGGGCCGCGGAGTCAGCGTGTGTGTGTGTGTGTGTGTGTGTGTGCGTGCGTGTGTGTGAGTAAGTGGGTGAGTGGCGCGCTTCTCGGACCAGATTTACGTCTTCACTGCAAGCGGTCGGCCCGCAAGTGGTATTCGCCCTTTACGATTGCGGCTCCGCTCCGCGAATTGGTCACTTTGGCCCGAAGGCTCCTCTTCTTCCCGGCCCGCTCTGGGAACTGGAGTGAGTGGAGGAGGTGGTGACGGTGGCGGCTCTTTGCCGCCGCCACCGCCGCCCCGCGGCCCGCGCCCCGCCTGCCCTGCTAGACAGACGCGGCCGTGTGGGCGGGCGGGGCGGGGACCAGCGGGGCGGGAGGACGCCTCTGGCAGATTCCAGAGCGGTCGCGACTTGAATCGACCTGACGTCAAAAGCGGAGTATTGCGGCAGGACGCGGTCGCGCGGCCCTCGGCCCGCCGCTGATGGGCTGTTTGCGGGCATCCCTTTGGACGGCCCCGCCGCCCGGGGGGTCCCGGGGGGTCGCAGGAGGTCGCGACGGGTCCTCGCGCATCGCCGCCCCGGCCGCCGCGGCGCGGCAGTTGCGTAAGAGAGTGTAGCGGCGTATTTACAACCTTGTTTACAAGGTGTGGCGGTGGACGCTGCCATCTGCCATAATCTCATCTCCTTTTCACTGATTCGCTGCGTGGCCCGGACCCGAGAGATAACATCCTAGGCGGACCCTCCCCGGCGAGGCGGTGGCAGCTGCGGCAGCGGCAGACTCCCCGAGTACCGCCGCTGCCCATCGCAGCTGCAGCTGCAGGGCCCGGCCCCCTTCCTTGGACAACAACCCCCTTCCCTTCCCGCCTGGTTCCGCCCCGGCGCGGCATCCATTTGTCGTACTGATAACCGCCTCCCTCCCCCTCCGAGGAGTAGTATCGGGAAGTCCCCCCCCTCCCCCCGCCACGGCCCGGACCGTTATTAAGAAGCATGAAATGAAAAATAAATAATCAATGTATCGCGATTGCGGATGTTGATTTCCGGAGTCTTCCTCGGCGACGGGCCGCAAGGCGGAACAAGGAGGGTGTTTCCGGAGAGGGCGGAGGAGTCGCGATCAGCCCGGCCCCGCGGGTGGAAGTACAAGCACCCTCGAAAATTTCGAGGCAATCTTCGGACAAAATTCATAAAATTTCTGAAAATTTCGCAATCTTTTTCCGGAATGTTCGGAAATTTTCTGAAAATTTCGATTGTTTTTCTGAGGAATTCTTAATTTTTTTTTATCCGGAAATTTCTGCGAAAATTTCGCGACTAGAAACCCTACCCTAGCCCTGACTCTCCATACTGCTTGCACGGTGAGGGGAGGGTTGGACCTCCCCGCCCCCGTCCCGTGCCTGCCCTGCCATGCCTGGTGCGCCCCCCCCCCCCTCGACTGACGACACTGCCTCGCTGGCGCCACGATAATGCCACGACGCACGCACACACATGCGCTCTCTCACTCACTCACCCTCAATTTACCCGCGCGCGCTTCTCTGACTGCCGCACTGCTTCCCCGCCCACACGTGCGCCCAGCGTGCAAAGAGTTTGCTGCTTGTTTGTGGAGGAGTGAAAAACATGTTGTGGGGTCTCTCTCTCTCTCCCCCCCCTCTCTCTCTCTCTCTCTCTCTCTCTCTCTCTCCTCTCTCCCTTCTCTCTCCCTCCTCTCTCCTTTCACTCTGGAGGGTAGCGCCGTATGTTTGCGATGCGCCACGTCAAACGGACCGACACGCCGCTTTCGAAATGGGATTTGCGCGCTCAAATCTTTGGGTGTCCGTGCCCCGGTGACGTGACGTGCGTGACGAGGACCAGGATGGCGTCGCACGGCGCGGCGCGGCGCGGGGCTGCACAGCGGGCACGGCCGGATCCGAGCCCCGTCTCCCGCGGCCGCCGCACATTAGGAAAGGACATCAGTCTCCCTTAGACGGGCCGGGACAGCCGTCCTGGGCGGCACACAGTGGGCACACAGTGGGCCCCATGGGGGGCAGGGACATATGCCCTGCAGGGCCGTGCAGGGCTGCTGGCAGCCTGCTGGCCAGGGCGGGGGCCCGCTTGATGGGATAAGTGGTTTCATGCCCATGTAGTCCCCGAGTGCCTGTGCCGCCCGGTCCGGCCCGGGGGGGGGGGGGGGGGGGGGGGGGGGGGGTCACCGTGCTGTAGTGTGCGGCACGCCCGCGCCCCGCCACCGCCATGCGATAGCGATACGCCCGCAGCCCGATCGGACACGGACGTGCCGGGGGAACCCTTCGGCAAGAAAGCTTTGACGGCAGGAGAAATGCAGAGAAGAGCAGCGTGGTGCTATATGCTACAGCGGCGTGTTTGTCCCTGTTGCAGATGTGCGGCTCGGGGCACGGCGGGCACGCGGGCAGCGGCGGCGTGCGCGTGCACCTGCAGGTGGCTGTCGTGGCGCTGGTGGCGTGCGCCTGCCTCGAGGTGTGCCTGGCCGCGGCCGCCGCGCAGCGGGACGGCCGCACCTACTCCCGCAGCGCCGGCACCTACTGCGGCAGCCGCCTCTCCGACGCCCTCAAGTTCATGTGCAACGGCCAGTACAACTCGTACTTCAAGACCAAGAAGACCCCGCCCCCAGGTGAGTGCAGGCCCAGCCGCGCTGCTCCAATATTAGCCCCCCCCCCCCCCCCCCTCACCACGTCACGGCGCGCCTCGGCGCCGGCACAGCCGGTGACCTTACGACGCCTTGATGTTGTCATGTCCTCCCGCGGGCTGTTAACGATGACAGGTCAGTCGCCTTTGGCGTTGGCAGATGTGGGACGCCTTGCTCCCGATTGAGGCCATCCCTGTCCCACAGCCCCCCCCCGCCCCCTCTTCCCACGTCCTCTCTGAGCCCGCGGCCTCTGCAACAAACGCGTCTCCATCCACACACGATCTTACACGCACTGGAAAGCTACGATTCGGATCCGTGCCACCCCTCCCCCTCTCCTTGCACCCCCGAAGCCCTGACTGACCGTGGCGTTTTCTTCCCGTTGCAGAGGAGTATTGGGCGCCCCCTGTTCAGCTGCCATTCCGAGAGCGACTGCGCGCCGCAGCCTTCCTCGAGTCCCGGACCCGCTTCACCAGAGGGGTGTACGACGAGTGCTGCTCCAAGTCGTGCACTATCGACGAGCTCATGAGCTACTGCGACGTGCGGGAGGACTAGCGGCACCCCGACCACACCTCGCCGAGCCTTTTAATTTTGTCAACTCGCGTCATCCAGTTAATGTTAATGTTACTCCAGGCCTCGTTTAGTTCATGTTCATCTTTGCAGCGGCTTTCCCTCTTCCCTTCCAAAATAGTCGTGCCTCATGTTAGTCTCCTCTCATCTTCCACCCGCATTTCTTGTCTTTCGTTCTATCGTCGTTTCCTCTCCCATTTCATCTTTCATGTCACATGTTCTTTATTTCACTCTCTCGTCCTATCTTTTCATCTTTCTGTATGTATTTATTA